>ML824216.1:41735-54252 GCA_009831015.1 Picea engelmannii | reverse complement strand
CACAACTTTGCCTACGTCTCCGGGCCTTTTCTCTGTGAGGGAGGCTTCTTTATTTCTGTTCGAAAGCTTAATAGTACATCTTTACAATGCCGAATGGATTCCAGACTGATCTGGTCATGTTCGCCCAGATCTCTAGAATCTTGCACAAAAAATAGCACCTGAAACGAATGTCCCGAGCTCTCAGAAATCGTCCGACAGCATCTCCTCCTCAACGGTCTCCCTGCCTCAAACTGGCTTTGACTTGGCTTGCCTTAGCATCTCTGCTCTGAATTGCTCTCCAAAAGTTATCCCCTTGGCCTCAAAATGGCCTTGGTTAAATACTGGAAAAGTTAGTTTTCCCCCTCCAACTTCCTCCATGAATTTAGGCTCTAAAAATGCCCAATAACCCTTAAAAATGGATTAATTACATTTAAAATAACCCAGAATTTAGTTAAAATACCCACTTATAACTATATAATATAGTTATATAGGGCTTAAGCCCCCTCTTCTGGGCGCGCGCCCCTCTTGGCAAGGTTATATGAGTTCATAGGGCCAAGCGCTAGCCCAAAGGGCTAAGCGCTGGGCCCAAATCACGTTAACACTCGGTCATGGTAAGTTCCAATAGAACCACAGCCTTTTGGTTGTAACTTCCCGCACATATAACCGTTTGTAACCATATAAAACGCGCATTCAAATGGTTCCCCGCGCTCCCGGTGGTATGGTGGGGTCACATGTTAGGCGTCGAGGGCTGGGGCTAAGCCCCGACCCTTTCCCCCCCGCCAACCAACACTTAAATCAAAGTTAAATATAATGTCTGCCGAATATATAATAAGAACCACCGGCGGGTGCATTGGTAAGTCGGACTTTGATAAAACATATGACCGGAGGAGAGGTCCGGGGGTCGAACCCTGTGGCCTCCATATAAATTTTACAAACCAAATATTAAACCAATCAGCCAGTAAATGGGTGCCACGTGGCAACCCTTCATTGGGCCACGTGGCGCCCTAATATTCGCCCAATTGGAAGCCACGTGTCACAACATTACTCGTCCACAGTCAACCAATCACAACTCGCCACATCATCAGGTGCCAACTCAGCTGCCATGTCATCGTACCATCATGCCACGTCACTGCCACGTGTGAGTCGTACGGACTGTACGGACAGGTACAGTCAGCGTCCAAAATTTTGCCTGTTTGGCTTGACGGACAGAATGCGATATCTTCTTCATACGGACTTTGTTTGACATAATAATTATACCATCGGAATCAGGAAGACGAGCCAGACACAATGGTATTGGTTTCGTCAAATTCCGAGCACTTTCATTTTTGAGCATTTTTCATGCCCTGACAAGCTTTTCCTGACGGATCATCCGCCATAAAAGACCGCTCCCTTTCAGTTGAAAGACCACCATGTGGACCTTCATACTGGAGGTCGTAAATGCAAAGTGTGAAGCACACGCCTTGCTCTACAACTATGATTCGACGACACCACCGTCTGTGACACTCATGGACGCTAGAACTCATCTCTCTCGAGATCTCGGAGGATGCTAACGATACTAGCTATTGCGCATTGTGAACCCTCAGGGATGCCCTCTAAATGCGATCTCCACGAGGACACGTTAAGGTTTTTACTTAACACAAGGGTTAATACTCACGGGTTTACTGCAGTGGAAATCTTGGCGATCCATAGTCGCAGGGTTGAACCCGCTCTGATACCATATGTAACGACCCCTCTTCGTTACGACTACAACCAAACAACAGTGCAATTTTTTTTGGAAGAAAGGCGACGAAAATGACAGTTAACCACACCATCGATGACGAACGCAAGCACACATTCCAGGAAAATGGGCAACTATGACTCCACTCACTAACACAAAGGCAACTGGGTGAATCAAGCGTAGAACAACAAGGAGGAACAACTACCCGCCCGACAGAAAATGACCATGCCTACAAGCTAAGGGACAACATCCCCATCCTGACGCAACATCCAAACAACAAGGACTAGAACCTCTAGGCGCAGTCAAGTCGTAATAATAGTAAGGAATGAAATCCATGATAGTCAATTCATGGGGATACAACCGGCATAATAAAATCATGGAGATGTAACCGCAGCAACAGTGTAGAAATGAAATCCGTGACAGAGAGAAAAACGTGAGAATAAAAGTCTGAGTAATAAATTCATGGTGATTCCTACAACAACTCAGTCCATCATTGGAAAGAAAAAACGTGGGAATTTAAAACGACAATCTTAGTCTCATTTGAAAGAAAAAAACGTGGGCATTTAAAACAACAAACTTAGTCTCATTTGAAAGAAAAAACTTGGGCAATTAAAACAACAATCTCAATCTCATTTGAAGGCAAAACGTGGGCATTTAAAACAACAATCTCTGGCAACATTTAAAAGAATAAACGTTTTTCCATTTCCAGGATACCAATACCAAATGAAAACATGAATCAATTTGTTTTTCCATTGCCCGAATACCAATACAAAATGCAAACATGAATCAATTCATTTTTCCATTGCCAGAATACAAATACAAAATGCAGACATGAATCAATTCGTTTTTCCATTGCCAGAATACCAATACAAAATGCAGACACGAATCAATTCATTTTTCCATTGCCAGAATACAATTACAAAATGCAGACATGAATCAATTCGTTTTTCCATTGCTAGAATACCAATACAAATTGCAGACAACAGTAAGAGAACCGAAAGGATCCAATCATCCAAGGACAACAACGGAGGTAGACGACTGATAGATTCATCCTTTGCTCATCATCCTCGCACAGAAAGGCAGAGCGTTGAGATCCATAGGTCTATTAATGCCAAAGTGACGATCGTAGATCAGGCTCCTGTCCGACTGCCCAGGCGAGGACTGATGAGCTAGGGATGATAGGCAAAACCACCACAATGGTCACAATCAAACACCACAAGGAGGTCAAGACATGCGGGGAAACAAAGGCCATGGGAGTCAATCAATCATCAAGCTAGGCTATGAAATAAATCCAATCATCAATCTAGACAATCAGTTTACTTACTCCATTAAACATGCATATCCAAGCATAATCCTACAACAATCTACCATACAAAATGAAGAGAGCGTATTGTTGCCTGATTTCCCGCTCTGAGTGATGTCCCGCGTGCTCCGTGCAACTCCCTCTTGTCGATCGATGAGACTTCACTGGTACCTCCCAGCCAATGCTAGGGGTACTCTTCTTCCCCCTTAGCCCCCTGAGCTGCAAAGGGGCCACACACACTATCCATAGATTCAGCTAGCTCTCAGCTTGCCTCGCAAGGTCGAGCTACCACTCCTCACCGAGCTGGGTATCCCAACTCCCACAAGCTAAGTCAGTCAAGTAGAGATTTCTGCAGCGTAACGTTACGCAAACATAAGAGATCCTTCATCCTTCTCCTCCCTTCATTATATAGATTTTTGAAGTCCATTGCTTTCCTAAAATCTCATTTAATTAAGTTTTTAAAAATTAAATCCTAAAAATTCCTCCCCGTACAAGTGTCACCCATCCCCTTCATTCCTCCACAAATTAATTTCTTGAATTAATTAAATTCCCTTATTTCCCTCACCCACCTAGAGTCACTCCTAGAATCACTCCTAGGTGTCCCCAATTCTCTTATAGGTTTTAATGACTTTCCCCATTATCAATTTGCTAGTTCAGTTTTAAATTAGAAAGTTCTTAATGGTAGATACCTTACTAAGTTTGACTTTCTGCTTTTTCCCTTGGGTTTCCCTTTTCTTCTTATGTTTCCCGCTTTTCCTAGTTTTCTAAATATTTTAGATTTCCCTCTTTCCCCTTTTCATTTAGGACTCAAATTGGCAGGTGTAGAAATTAACCCCCTTTTTCCTTTTTCTCTTTTTAGTTAATAATTTTAAATTATCATAAATAATAAAACAATTATTTCCCTTTTTTTTTWAATTTTACCCTAACAGATTTTTATGAATCAATTAAATTGCTTACCCCCTTATTATTACAAGATTTAACGAAGAGTATAATTATTATTTATGTTGTTTTTATTTTTATTTTATTTTATTTTAAAATAGATAGATAAAATTTTACCACTAGCATGATTTAGACTTAGACCTTAAATTTTCGCACTGGGCGACATTTTATTAGGGAATTTGTTTTTAAAAATTCTTAACACATTATTCGTCCTAAGGCCATCTAGGTTCATTCATTTATTATTAACAATGCAACGTGTCGTTCAGGACGCACTAGGTGCTCCAAGGGTGCCACTGACCTCAATGTTCCCTCGCGCGACGTGCCCTTCAGGACGCACTACGTGCTCCAAGGGTGCCACTCACCTCTTTCCATTTTTCTTGCGTGACGTGCCCTTCAGGATGCACCACGTGCTCCAAGGGTGCCACTCGCCTCTTGACTGACTTGGTAGACATAAAAAACCCCTGGAGTCAATACTCCGCCAAGTGAACTTGTGGGAGACTAAGGGCCTGTAAGGAATAAGGCCCCCACCTTATTGTGTGCCCTTTAGAATCATCGTGAGCGACTCTCGCAGTCCACCCTCACGACATCGTGGGTCCTCTCGAACTAGGTAAACGTTAACCTATAGTTCGAGCCACAGCGGGAATGCTAGTAGGTTGTGGCAGGGCTGCTTTCCACACCTCTCCCTCAACATCTCTGGTAGTCGTGTGTGACCCCTTTACTCCACATGTGAGTCTGGTCGGCAAGTTATCGTCAACCTGCATCATCAACGAATCATGTCAGAATATATCCATATCATATCATCTAATCAAATGCACTAATATCACAGTAAAACAATCAAACCCCAATGGTACACTCCCTGACTCAATCAAGAGTCCAAGGGGTTCCATCGATGCCTCTGCATCCTCGAGGTCCAAAATCCTGCACACTCAGTAAAACCGAGTCAATAGCACCTGTCTATGTCAATGCAGTAAAATAACATGTCATTAACCCATAACGCCTCATAATAATAAAAAAATGTTTCAATAGCATAATAATCCGGATCACTTGCGAGCAAGTGTCCTCAAAGAATAAGTTCACTCAATGCGCCAGAGTGGGATGTTACAAAAAGTTGCACCCTTGGGAAGTTGATGTATCAACTAGCCTCCTTGGGACTCACATTCCTTTTGCAACATCATTTCCTAGGGTTAGGATTTTGTATATTTAGGGTTTTTTCATCCTAGGGCATCAGGATTTATATTAAAAGGTAGTTTTGGGCTCTTGTAATGTCTTCTTATGAAAGAGTTTATCCAACACATCTCTCTTTAGAAATAAGATACCCCCATTCTAGCTAGTATGTATTGTTTTACACCTTACAATGTTTTCCTATTTCATTTATTAATATAATTTGAGTTTCACTGTATTACTATGCTCTCTAAAGTATTTGTATGTGTTTCCTTTTTATATATTTTTCCCTTCATTATGTTCTGTAAAAAATCTAGATCAATGGTATCAAAGCAAGATTATCTTTATTGTTTCTTCATGCATGTGCTTGACAAGGTTAGGGTATAGAGAGTTGGGTCTCCAACTAATTGATCTTGGGGAATGTTATCATCATTAAAATTTTGGTATGAAATCAAGATTCCAAGATTTAGCGAGGTGATAAAATGGTGTGGAGGCGTGAAAAACTAGAGGACAGAGCTAAGTCTAGTAGGAGGAGGCTAAAGCTAGAGAGATTGTGGAGTTGATGGGACTCGATAGGTCGCAGATCGCAAGCGCACCAGATCAATAGTCGGGGATCATTTCGGGGGGAGGAGTTGTGCGGAGGATAATTCATGAAAGCGGGTCGAAAAATAAACCACGATTTTGGGTCGGGACCACATGGCACCATTGGGTGCATTTCGGGGCAAGAAGCGGGTTTCCCCAAACCACTTCCTCGCACCCCTGAAATTGGAAAAGTATATAAAGGGCACTCGTTATTTATTTTATTGTTTTTCAAAATACTGGAACATTTGAAAGTTGGCGTGACCACTCCATTCAACTGAAGCTCAACAATACGCCAAGCTCACGCCATTTCCACTCATTTCCAGGTATTTTTCATCGCCACCATGGACCCTATCATAACATCAGTGACAGAGCAAGACTCTGTGTCAAATGAAGAAGCCCTAATTGACCGAGATTCAAACGTGTTCGACACTGAAATCACCATTTCGCCCATCTCTGTGTCCAAAGCTAATCTGTCTGATAATGTAGGGAAGCAGATACGCTTCCTTGAAGTAGTCCAAGCCACTATAGTCCCTTACGTTGTAAAGGTCGTGTTCCCTTTTCCCGAATTCATAGGTTGGTGCATAGAGCAGTATTCACAGGAAGAGAAAGTTGTCTTCAATAAACAAGGGTCTGAGGTCCTGTGTAGGGTATAGAGTCTATCAATTTGAGGTGCCCTCATCATACCAGAGTCCTTCTCAGCAGTGTCTAAACCGTTCTAGGAAGAAAATCTAATTAGGGTTTACAGGGACTGTCCATCAGAAGTCAAAGACCTATTTTTACAGACAATTGTCAAACCAAAGAATCTTTTAAAAAGTTTGTCTTTGCCAATGAGTGTGAGTATCATGGTTATTGAGGTCCAATGGGTATGTTCCCTATTGAGTCAAATTTTAGGTCTAGATAATGACAAGCATGTGGTCGAGGTTATGTTGGGTTTCCTTTTGGAATTTTTTAAGTCAGAGTCTAGTCCGTCAGTCCGTGTCATTTTCGATCGATTCATAGCTAATAATATCCACAAACATCTAGTGAATTTTCAGTCTCTAAGACATTTCAGATATTGCACATACTTGCTAAAGATTTTCCTGGAAACAAATAAGAGAGAATTTCCTGAAGCAACATTCATATCAATTGAATGTAAGATGATCACATTGCTCATCTTCATCAACAAAGTCATGTCCAGGGTTTACAGTTTGATTTTCAACACCATCCTACCAAGAGTCCTGGATGACATGAGGAGCTATTTACAAAGAAATCCAGAAAACAGACTGGGGGACTAGGTAAGTGGAGGCAACCCTACAACAAAGTCAAACACAACAAAATCCTCAGAAAATGATATTCAAAGTCCCCAAAGTAAGTGTTTACAGCAAGAGAAGCAGTTMTGAGGCCGTAGGCACTAGTGATCAATAGGTTACCCCTAAGAAGATGAAGATTACACGGTCCCCATAGATAGTGGATCTAGAGAAGGAAGAGCCTAAAGAACAAGTGAATATGGATATGGTGGAGAGTGGTACCATCATTGTAGAAGTCGATAAGGGAAGTAAGCTCCAAAGTGAAAGAAGCTCAAGAAATTTCAGCAACAAAAAACACATCTTTGATAAGACATCTGGAGCAGCTTATCAATCTAAAGAAGATTTGGAAAAATAATATGTTGAGAAAGGAAATATGGCTATGGGTGAGATGAGGGAGTTAGTCCCTGAAGTGGAAAAGATTTCTCAGCACAAGTTTTCTCTGTTCACAGTAAGAGATATGGAGAAGAGGACCTTTAATATAGTAGTTGCAGATGAAGACAAAGTATCTAAGATCAAGATAAAGTATGACAACATCAGTGCTCTAGACAAAGTCAAATTCCAGAGGAATACCAGTGATATGTTGTATTCTGATTACTTGGGTCTAATCTTGAAGAATTCAAAGCTTTCATCTTATGCAATAAAATTGGAAGGGCAGTTGAGGCAAGAAAATGCATCCAGCAGAGCTTGGCGGACCTAGGTCAAGAGACTAGAATCTGAAGGCCCCCAAGGGGTCAAATCCTCATTAGATGAGAAGGACAAATTGATTCAAATCCTAAATAAGAAACTTAAAATGTGTGCCATAGAGCATCCACACACAATAGAATTAGTTGCTCTAGAACAAGAAAAGTAAGCATTTCGACAAGAAGCATTGGACTACAAGGCTATGGTATTGCAGCTAGAACAAGAAAAGGTGAATTGGACAAAAGGACAGACAAAATTGTTGAACAAAGTTGTAGTTGTACCTCCTGTTGTAGAAGGTGGGCCAAGCACTGAAGGACTTGTCCAGGCTATGTCACAAGTTAGCTTGAAGGCAAGAGAAATCAAGGGGTTAAAGGGACATAGATAAATTGAAGTAGGAAATGAAAACAAAGGATGAAAGAGTGGCTCAATTTCAAAAGGAGAATCAAGCCCTGCAGGAAAGGATAGACAAGATGAAAATGATGTTAAGGGGAAAAGGACTATTGCAGGGAGCCAAACACATCGTCTGGGATTCTATAGTTGTTAAGGCTTCCAAGTTCAGAGTGTATTTAAACTTCATCAATGATAAAGACAACATGGAAATCACAACCATAAGTAGGTGCATTGTTGTAAATGAGACCTCAACAAAGAAACCATCAGAGTGGGCCCAAAATTCCATAAACCTGCTAAATTCCATCCCTACCGCAGAGCTTCAGACCATTAGAGTTAAATATAGAACTACATTTATCATCTGGGCCATGAGAGTTATTATTAAACACAACCTACTGAAATCAGTTCAAACCAAGGCAACACAGATGGAGAAAAGTGTGCAAGAATTCAAGGACTTGTTTGAAGAATTTTTTATTGAAGCCTTCCCACCATTTTGGGATGGCAAAGGAAAATTATATGACCAGGAAGAATACAATTCTCACTTCATTCAATGCAGAATGGATCACTCCAAGTTTGAAAACGTGGAGGAAAACTTGAAAGGAGCAACCCTAGTTGAACATTTGATTACAGATTTTGAGATTTTGAATCAGTTCAAAACAGTGAAGATTGGACTACCAGTCATGACATATGCCTCCTGCATTGACCTGGAGATCCTAATCAAAGAAATTATGGACTATGATATTTGGTGTTCCTGAGATTACACTTAAGGCTTAAAAGAGTAATGTCAAGGCATCATAAATATAGAAGTTGATTTTGAAAGTGCTTTTTCTTCTGTTAGTTATATAAGATTTAATTCCTCAAATGAAAATAGTGACAGAACAGGATAGAGGCTGTAATTTGTTGTCTAAGTTGTTTTATGAAATCAGATGGGGTGAGGGAAACTTACAAAATTGTTAAACCAAAATAAGGCATCAAATGCAAGATGAATCTTACCTTGTTCACAGTATAAAAATAAAGCATGCACTCTTGAAAGGATATAAGATTTAGTTATCCAAGTAGCTCGCAGGTCTTGTATCTACTTACAACAGATACAGAGGAAAAATTGTTTGCTTAACGAACAACCGGTTTGACATGATTATAGTAGATGTGGTACTAAATTGTAAACACTCACTTATCAAAGAGACATTAAAGAAACTAGAAATATGGAATACGAGAGGGAAACATAACTCAAACTGCACAAAGATTGGAATCTCTATCTGCACTTGTATTAATTCTCACAAAAGGATATTTTCTCTCTATTACATTCGACAAGAAGAAGCCTTTGTTGAGTCTTAAAACTATGTATTTATACAAAACAATCCCAACCCTAGACGGTCGGAATTTTCATAATTCAAAAACATTTAAATATTATAAATAAAAACTGAAACACTTCATCTGTAGATTTATGTCTCTTTTCCTGCCGGCAGAGACATTTCTTCTTCTCACTCTCCAGCTCATAAAACAGTTGGTCTCTAATCATGACTTGTGGATCATTTGTTCCCTATCGTGTTGGCTTTCCCTTGTTCGACGCACTGAACGCATCGACCCACAAATTGAACCACCAGCCTGGAAGGATCTGTTGTATCATTTGCCTCAAAAGTGTATAACCTCTTTTCTATATGAGGCATCCTATCTTCCATCTTCCCGGCTTTTAGAGATAGAGACTGTATTTGTAAGCCAGGATTGACTATCCATTTGTTTATCTGAGTGAGGTCAACCTGCTTCAATTGTAAAATATCATCTTTGGTTTCTTCCATACTTGTCTTGAAATCAAATTGATTTTTAGCTATATCAATTTGTCCCAAGACTTCAAGGATATTATTTCTTCCAATGCATAGTGAATCCTTCTCAAGATCATAGAATTCTTCTTCACAGGATTTCTTCAACTTCCTAGCTAGTCTTTTTCTCTCAACTATATTTGCCTCCCAGGTTTTAAGTATTATGTCTCCTCGGGTTTGCTCTGAGAGGGACAACCTGGTGACCCTGGAGACTTCCTCCTTTGCTGCTGCTAGGACATCCTCCTGGAATGTGACTTTAGTTGTAGTGGCCTCCTTCTCTTTTATGAAAATATTGTTTAAAGAGTGTTCTGGCAATCGATAGTAGTTTTGAATGCCTTCAATCTTGGTTGAAAGGCTTTGTTGGGTTGATCCTAGTTTTTCGTGTACCTCTAAAGCTTGGGTTCAGAAAACTGATATATCTATTGTTGTGTTTTTGGTCAATATTACTTTCACCTACAGTTGTTTGACCAATTCTCCCTGTCTCTACACTCTGGGTCTCAATTCTCTATGCAGCCGGAGGCGTTGGGGTTTCTCCCTACAATGCTTTGGGAAGCCTATTTCTTTGATGCTTCTGGAAATTATAAAACTCAGCCAATTTGTCTGGAGCCAGAGTTTGCACTCGAATCAAGACTTCCTTATAGGACCTTGCTCCTTGGAATATTTCATTGTGAGGAGAATATTCATGTTCATATCTTTTCAAATTGTAGAGGGCCATGTGATTACCTACGATCTTTTGTGGATCGTGATTCTTGAATTCGATATTGACCAGCTTGATTTCTTCTAGGGTCGTGGCCTCTACTTTTGAATGGAGGAAATACAGCAGAGAAAACATACCAATCTTCATGGGAAAAGCGGGCCATACCCTTTTATGTACTCCTTTCAATTCCTTACTAATTCCCCCATGCACAGTTTGATGTGCTACTTTGTGGCACACCAATCGGTCTGGTAGAAATTTAGGCGGAGCATGTGGAGGAACCAAACAACCAAAAACCCTAATATAGGAGAAATGCTCTTCAATGTACCAGTATGCTATCTTCCCCAGATTAGTCACTATTTTGTCAGAAATCCTGGGAGGTGGGAAACCATATATAGAGATGTGCATCGGCACCACCACCCGGTTGCAGATTTCGTAGAAGAAATCTTTCACTTTATCCTCCCAAATCTTTGAATGATAAACATGTATGGGTTTGGCATTGTTTGGAGTCCAGTTCCATACCATCAGAGGAAAAGGTGTCATAAAACAGATGACGTCCATGATGTAAGCCGACATGAAAAATGGGGCAGGTTGCCCCTTGGATTTCAGTGACTGATATTCTGTAATCTCCCTGACCAAATTGTTAGACAATATCTTGGCCCAATCAAAAGAATACACGTCTGCATAATAGGAACCCACGGTAACAAGAAATGGGTAGTGTTTTCCCTCCCGTAGAGCCTACACATCATCATTTCTATATACATCATGTGAGGCTCCAGTGAGGAAACTACATATATTCCATGGGAGTCAGCTCTGAACTTCTCAGGGCGAGAGCACCATTCCTTAATTAAGTCGGGCAGGTTTTTTCCATATTGGGTGCATTCCTTCTTGTCAAAGTCCATTAGGAAGTTGGCATTGTAAATGAAATTGGGTGCTAGAGACAATTGGTATATCACATGTAAATGTTCTGGTTGGAAAGACCCAACTACGACCTTTTGTGAATTGAATATGGTCTTGGTCGAGAGATCAACGTTTTCCAGTGCCCAATCAATCATATCATTGTAAGGCAGGATTCTAGGCCTCATTGCTATCTTATGTAGCTCTGATTGGGAAACAATCTTGTATTTGGTAGCCAGGCTCTCAGTCTCCTCGTTGTCTAAATTGTCTAGGCAGTTGACCAATTCATGTTGCCAAATGTCGAATACCTGCGTCCAGGTTCTAATGGAGTCTATTCTCCTGGGCGAAGTGTCGGAAAGGACATTTGTGTTCTGGCTCGAACTTTCACCAGACGCTTTACCTGCCTTTCGTGGAGCCATGATATTAGACCTCAGAACTCTGTTACCTGCCACAAGAAATGCACAAAATTCTTTATCTCAAAAACGCACAATGAAATTCAAAAATTCAATATCTTTTTCCTTTAATTGCATCGATTTACCAATACCTCTACTGATGAAGCATTTACTTTCCTTAATGAGAAAGATTTAGGTGGTGGTCTAGGATCTTATTTGGAATGATTTCCGTAAATCCATTATTAATGCCATTAATTTTTGGTGGGAAACTTGGACAATCAACATTTGAATTTACCTGAGTTATGTTTCAGCGAAATATTAATCAAGGAATAAATCTGCTTAACCCATTAATTAATCACGTTTAGCCATGTAGTATTTGATCTGGTCATGTTCGCCCAGATCTCTAGAATCTTGCACAAAAAACGGCACCTGAAACGAATGTCTCGAGCTCTCAGAAATCGTCCGACAGCATCTCCTCCTCAACGGTCTCCCTGCCTCAAACTGGCTTTGACTTGGCTTGCCTTAGCATCTCTGCTCTAAATTGCTCTCCAAAAGCTATCCCCTTGGCCTCAAAATGGCCTTGGTTAAATACTGGAAAAGTTAGTTTTCCCCCTCCAACTTCCTCCATGAATTTAGGCTCTAAAAATGCCCAATAACCCTTAAAAATGGATTAATTACATTT
>ML824216.1:25202-38148 GCA_009831015.1 Picea engelmannii | reverse complement strand
ACCCTAATATTCGCCCAATTGGAAGCCACGTGTCACAACATTACTCGTCCACAGTCAACCAATCACAACTCGCCACATCATCAGGTGCCAACTCAGCTGCCATGCCACGTCACTGCCACGTGTGAGTCGTACGGACTGTACGGACAGGTACAGTCAGCGTCCAAAATTTTGCCTGTTTGGCTTGACGGACAGAATGCGATATCTTCTTCATACGGACTTCGTTTGACATAAACATTATACCACCGAAATTAGGAAGACGAGCCAGACGCAATGGTGTTGGTTTCGTCAGATTCCGAGCACTTTCATTTTTGAGCATTTTTCATGCCCTGACAGGCTTCTGAATCCAATTTCGGATCAGTATTTCACAGTTTTGGACTTCAGGATATCAAATAACATCTCAAGATAGGATCCCCGAGATGCAAAATCGCGCAGGGATTAATTAAATTTTTAATTATCTTTAATACTTAATTAATCTTGTTTATTGTTAAGCGTCTTTCGCGGTCTCGAGCCTCGGGATATCCTACAACATTTCAAGACGTGACTTGCGAAATGTGAAGTCGCACATGGATTAATTACTTACTAATCGCTTTTAGTTCTTAATTAATCCTGCCCAATTCTTAAGACACTCAAGAGTTCAGGTTTCATGAATTAGGGACATGATAGATGGAAAGGGCCCGAACTCTGAAATCGCGAAACAGTATATTAAGCATTAATCGAGATTAGTTATTTAAATTGGTTTAACCTTTTGTTATCCACATGTTTTGGATATCGGAACTTCAAAAATGTTGTAAGGTGAAACGCCTAAAGCGCGAGACTCTGAAATCTAAAATTTCGACACGACAACTCTATAGACCAGACCTTTTAACATTCAGGCGGCTCCAATACATTAGGGAAAGAAGAGTCATTTGATCAAAGTGGGAAACTTCATCAGCGGTGAGAATTAAGCAAGCTTTTCTCTTATTTAATTAGGAAATAAATTTCTTTAAAGTCAAAATTTTAGAAATATATATGTGTTCCAACATAGGCTCCATCTAGGGATTGCATCTCCCTGCGAGACGTAGAAGAAAAGTAGACTAAGTGCCTTTATTGGGTAAGTGGAGTCATCATTAGGTTTCTAGGAAACACATTCTGGAAAAACACACAGAAGGACATTAGGCTTCAGCCATATCTCCGAAAGCTCTCAAAAACTTAGTCATTCACGGATCTCGAGATTAATTTTATTGATAGCTTCATTTTTTTAAACCTGACTTCAGATTTGTTTAAGATAATCAAAACAATCTATTCGATCTATCAGACTCTTTTTCGATTTTGTTCACATCAAGGCAAAACGATTTTAATGTTTATTCAGGGGCTACCGTGTTGGCTTAGAATGTAGATCTTGTCGAAAAGAGAACTAGCTACCAGAGTACATTATAATACATGTATAATAGCCTTTCTGATATCATAGACATTTCTTCACTGTCAGTGAGCCTGTTCAGTAGCCTGGTGAAGTTATCTAATTCCCCCATTGAATTTTCTTTGACCACTTCAATTAGTAATTTTTCATCTAAATGCTGAGATGAGGGCAATCATTTAATGAATTTCCTTTCATCGTCTTTTTTCTTTTGGACTAGATGGGGGCAATCATTTTATGAATTTCCTTTCACCATCTGTCTTATCTTTTTAAAACCTGAAGTGGGGGCAATCAATTTGTATGCAATATACCACGGGCGATATCTGCTTATAATTTAGCAACAGAGGTCTGTCAACTCATTTTGATTACTCTGGGATAATCCTCTTCCGACCTTCACAACATATTTACCTACAGGGAAATTATCACGGGGAAGTTTTAAATTTCCTGGGACTTTCCTTGAGCGAAACTAATCATTTAAAAATCTGTTAGAGGGGATAAAGTACTCAGGATTAGCCTAGACATATTTTCTTCCAGTTAAGATTAGAGGAATCGAAAAATGATTTTTTGCCTACTCTTGTTTTGAAAACCTATGAAGACCATGGAAAGGTATTGAGAATCATAGGAAAATACAACTTGAGGATGGGCAGGAAAAAATAGAATGAAGATTCAAATGTTCTATTGCGAACATGATCATTCTTGTGCAAGCTTGTTTATTGATTCTCGAATTTTTCTTTAAGATCTTTTATTTCTTATTTTCTTATTATAAATTTTATTTCATTTTTTTATTTTTATTTTAATTATTTTTTTATTTTTTTGTTCGAGGGCTCAAAGTTTTATATTTTTCTCATTTTGATTATATGAATGTTCTTACACGAGCGTAACTTTATTTGGAAATTACAAGGCTTCTTCTACCATCTGCGTTTGAACAACCATGATCATATAACTCCATACCTTGGATTTCCATTAGCATTTTCAAGCATAAACATTGTTATTTTATCACTTGTCTCTTGAGATAATTGTTTCATTCTAAAACACAATTGTTGGTTTCTGATGCATATTTATCCCTCAACTGTCGGTAAGTATTCTATTTACCAAAATAAACATGAGAAATGTCAGAACCTTAGCAGAAGAGAGACGGTAATTGCTATTTTTTTTTATGTGAAATCAACAAAACCGATCCCATCAAATGTAAAAGTAAAAACTTACCAAAAAGACCGAAAACTGCAAATTTAAACAAGAAAATCAAATCGGTATGTACAATGGTGGTTTGGAACTTCATTACTGCATAAAATGTTTCAGGTAATGCCCATTGATGGGAGCGTTAAGGACTATCTTGTCGAGGTTTTCCAACAAGAACGAATTATTTCCTTCAGAAGCTATGACCATGAAAGGTCCACACTAGATGTGATCGAATTTTCCATGTTTTTCAGCGTCTTCTTTCCTAGCATCCCATTTCAAGGTGAGGTCATCTAGAAGGAACTCTCTATCCTTAACCTTTTTATCAAATAGGGATTTCATATTGTCTTGATATTTCTGGAGTTTCTCATCCACCTCAACCCTATCCTGCTGGACTTTTATTAACTAGTTGATTCTTCAGGTGACATCATTAGGTTCTTCCTTTGAATCTTGCTAGAGCTTCATTACAGGAAGAACCAGGTTTATGGGTAGTACTACATTAGTCCCATACACCATTTGGAAAGGGGACATTCTGATTGATTTCTTAGTGCCTATATGATTCACCCACACAGCGTATTTCAGATGAACATGCCAGGCTTTCTTTTTTTCGGTCAACACCTTTTTTATTATGGTGATCAAGCTCTTATTTGATGACTCGGCCAATCCATTTTCCTGAGGATAGTAAGTTGTGGAATGTCCTAGTACAATGTTGTACTTTTGACAAAAGCTAACCATCGTCATGGATTTGAAATCTTGGGCATTGTTTGTGACTATCTTCCAGGGACATCCGAATCTCGATAAAATGTTTTCCTCTAGGAAATTTATCACCACTGAGTCTATAACGTTTCTGGTCGAAATGGCCTCGATCCATTTAGTGAAATAATCTGTAGCGGTCAAGATCCATTTATGTTGTCCACTTGAAAGAGGATGGATTTCCCCGATAAAGTCCAGACCCCACTGTTGAAATGGAGCTTATGTTTTGACTGGGGTCAAGGGTAGTGCGGGGAGCTTTTTGTTTACCTGAGAATAATTGACATGAATTGCAGGCTCTGAATTTAGCATTCACGTCTGTAAATAAATTCGGCCAATAGTATCCAGCTCTCAGGATTTTATAAGTCATCGCCCTCCAGGCATGGTGTCCTCCACACACCCCTTCATGAAACTCATTTATAACATTTTTTGTTTCAGATTCTATTAGGCATCTTAGCAAAAAGACCAGGGGATCTTTCCAATACAGCTGGTTATCGATGATACAATATTTTATCACATGCATCTTCAGTTTTCTTTCCTTGGAATTATTCATATCGCTAGGGAACTGCAGAGTCAATAGATATGAAACTATGTTTCTATACCAAGCAGAGGAAAATAATTTCTCTTGGATCTCGGTTGTAGGTATAGTGACATCAAATTCTTCTATGTCTGGAAGTTCTCCATAGGCTTGCAGATGATTCATCTTGAGCACTCTAAAATTAGATTCGGCTAATAACTTAGCCAAGCCTTTACCCTTGACGAGTTTCGTTGGTTTCACCTCGAGATCAAATTCCTGAATCTTGGCAAGCCATCGGCCCCTCCTTCCGTCGCTATCAGGTTGAACCAATATATCCTTAACGGAACTAGTGGGTACGTAGGCAATTAACTTAGAATGCAACACGCAGGTCCTGAAATATTTTAGGGCCTTCACCATTGTGTATGCCTATTTTTTCAGTAAAACGTATTTCAATTTTGCGTCTCTGAGGCTTTTACTAGAGAATTTTATTAGTTGTTTGAACCCTTCATTGTTCTTCTGAAGGACTACGACTGTAATTGTATGTTCTAATGCAAATGAGAATATCAAGAATTCCTTCATGTAGTCTGGACTAGCCAGCACAGGTGCTTCTCCTATTACCTTCTTGATACGTTCGAAGGATGCTTTAGCTTCAGTCTTCCATTTGACCTTGTTGTCCTTTTTTAGCATATTTGTAATCAACTTAACAATTTCAACGAATTTTGGAATAAATCTTCTTAAAAAATATATTTTTCCTAAAAAAGACTGGATTTCCTTTCTATTCCTTGGAATATTTATTGTATCTATGGCTTCTACTCTTTTTGGATCAATTTTGATTCCTTCCCTGGATACAATATGGCCCAAGAGTTTACCTTATTGCATTGCAAAATGGGATTTCTTAGGATTGAGCGACAAACCAAATTTTCTGCATCTTTCGAACGTCTGTTTCAGATGTACCAAGTGATCTGCATCAGAGTTAGAAAACACAGTTAAATCATCAAGATAAATGACAACAAACTTATATCTTTCACCGACAAAGGCTATTTCCATTGCTCATTGAAAGGTGGCTCCTGCGTTCATCAAACTGAATGGCATCTTGTCACACATGAATGTACCCCATGGAGTGGTGAATGCGGTTTTCTCTTTGTCATCCTCATGGACTGCAATTTGATTGTAACCTGAGAAGCCATCAATCATTGACATTCGGTTAGCCCCGACCACTTTTTCAAGGACGTGATCCATTTTAGGAAGTGGATAATTGTCTTTCATGGATGATCTGTTCAGGTTCTTGAAATCCACCCAAAGTCTGATTTCATCGTTCTTTTTTCTGACTGGGACTAAATTAGCCACCCACTCAAAATATCTGAGTGGAACAATGATCTTTTCATCCAGGAGATTTTTTACTTCCCTTTCTATTATAGGAGGGAGAACATGGTTTATCTATCTAAGCTTATGTCTGAAATGATTGATGCCCGATTTCAAAGGGATTTTATGTTCGATGATAGTGGTATCATAAGTTTTGAGCTCATCGTAAGACCAAGTGAAGAAATATTTGTATTGCTTGAGTAATTTTGCATATTCACTCTTTGTTTCGGGTGGAAGGTACTTAGATATTTTGACCCGTTTTGGGTTTTCCTCAGTGCCTATATCACAATCTTCAACTTCTTCAGGTTCGGTTTGCAAGGTAGACTTTAGGGGTATATCATCCCAATCAAATAATCTCTCTAAAGGAATTAGACCTTTAGGAATCTGATTGTTTTTTAGCAACAACATGTGGTGGTTAGAAATTTTATCTTGAAATTTCTGAGGGTCTTCGTCTTCTTGCATGATCCAAGTAGGGTCATTCTGATTTTCCTGATCAATGTGTGTCTCAGAAAATTCATCCACCATTTCTAAAAACTGCTTGATCTACTTATCGTCTTCGAATACCTGCCAGTGTTGAACATTATTTGGTATTGAAGGCATGTGCCTCACTTCTATGTGATACTTTAGCTTCAAGACCGTAGGTGGCATAAAAGTAGCAGTTGTTTTTGATAGGGATTCGTCTTGTTGATTCTCTGCCCTGGGAATATGATGAATATTAAATGATGAGAAAAAAATTTCTATCAGATGCCAGGCATAGTTCTTGTATGACCTTAGCCTTGGATTCTTGGCCTGATATTGTTGCCTTATCTATTTTACAATCAATTATGCATCACCGTAAACTATCAGATTTTCAATTTTCAATTTCCTTGCAGCCTCTAATCCTAAGACAAGAGCCTCGTATTCACACACGTTATTAGTATAGTCAATATCCCACTACAATCTATAAGAGAAAGGAATAATGAAGTCTTCTCCAGGTGCCACAAACAACACCCCAACTCCTGCTCATTCCTAAGACGAAGCACCATCAAAATAAATCTTCCAAACTCCTACGCTATTTACATTTTATTTGTTTTTTCTATTTTTTTGTTTTCTTTTTCTGTACAATTTTCTTCTGTACATTCATCTAAACCATCGTCAATTGATAATATACAGTTACCTAGATCTTGATCAGCGACATATACCGGATAATTATTTGGGTTATGTGGGTCACTTACAGTATATGCCAATCTCGTTTCTCTATACAGACGGGTGAACTGTCCGTCGAAGATCGGGATCATAGCGTAGGTCATATCCAGTTGAAGCAATCCTCCAAGTTTTGTACCCCAAGATCTGGACAACAACATGCCATATTTTGCAGGAACATCAACAATGACTACATCCATGAGAATACTTTTCACAGGGATCTGTGCAAGATTAACTACCAAATCTTTAATCATACCGAGGCATTCAAGTTTTCTTGAATCAAAAGAATACAAATATCGGTATGGTCTAGTCACCTCGAGACCCAGTTTTTCCATAATGTCTTTGGGCATTAATTTGTGTGAGGCTCCAGAATCCAACATACAATTATGGAGTAGGTGATCGTGCACAGTCAGCGTGATGTAAAAAGGGGCGACAGGATATTTGGTATGTTCGATATGCGGACCAAACATTATAGTAGGATTATCATCTTCTA
The DNA here is from genome assembly GCA_009831015.1 of Picea engelmannii. Taxonomy (NCBI): domain Eukaryota; kingdom Viridiplantae; phylum Streptophyta; class Pinopsida; order Pinales; family Pinaceae; genus Picea; species Picea engelmannii. The sequence continues at coordinate 31,275 of ML824216.1, read as the reverse complement.
AATTAATAGTATCCGCATGAATTTCAGCATCCGAGAAATTTATTATTTTGGCGATTTGTTTTCTGTACATTGGATTTTTCGCCAATTCAACCAGAGGTACCAGAATTTTAATTTTATTAATTTTGCTTTATAGGTTGAAACTCCCAATCATCTTTTTGGCTTCTTTGGATGGGATCTCTGTGTCTCTTTTTTATGTTCTATTGGTTTGTGTTGCTTTTGTTTTAGCTGTTTTCATCTTAGCATCTTGTGTTTCGACCGTTTTTGTCTTGGCCAATAGATTTTCAGTAGATGGTTGAGAGGCCTCATTCTTTTTACTTCTCGACAAAAAATTCTTTGGTGGATCAGTTGTAGAATTTTTATCTCTAGGCCTTAAATTATATTTTTGCTGAAGCTCGGTCATTATAGAGTCGTTGATTCCTTGATAATCAAATTTCCCCATGTTATTTATACTTTCCTCCTTTCCGAACAGTGATCCTTGATCCAAGGACCTTTCATAATCTTGCTTGGTTAGGTGAGGTTCTTGGTTGTTATCACCGAGGTTGTTTATATCTTCATCTAACTCTTCATAGTCGGATACATCGTCACTTTGCATGAAGTTTTCTGTTTTAAAAGGAGCTTTGATTTTTTGGTCTTCATTTTTTACTGGCCTTTGTAGGACCTGGGGGTTGAGGTTCCTTCTGAAATCTCTCTTAGCAAAAGAATATTTTTTAGCTTGGTCAAGTTCCATCTTAGAGATCTTGTTTGATAACTCTTTGATTATTTTGGCCATGTCATCCATTTTGTCCTCCGCGAACCTCCCAGATCCAAAGGGTCCAGCTTGTTCTCTGGAATGTTTGGTTTCTTTAGCTCCCTTCTTGACGTTATTTTTCAGTTTCCCTGATGCCATCATATTCGACTCGATTTCGATGGCATCGTCCTGCATTATTTTGAGGTCCGTAGACCTCCTTTCTCTTAAAAGCAGGGAAAAGTCTGACTCAAAATCTCCCGCATAAGTTACCTTAGCCGCTGGTTGGGAAGGTTTAACTTTTGCTTGAATTTTGTGATAGAGTTTATTAAATATTTGGGTGAACTCTAAGACTGACTTTGAATTCTTTTTCTTCAAATCCCCAAAATCCGTTAGGTAATACAAGTGATCATTTTTCTCTCCCCATTGCCTCAAAAAGGCAGTTTCTAGGGCATCGTAAGATATTATAGAACCTACCAGGAGCCCTCAAAACCTGGTTCTGACTTGTCCTTCAAAGGTTTTCACCAGAAGCCTCGAGTAAAAATCCTCATGCTTAATGTCGAGGATATTAGCGAATTGATCAAAAAAAATTATGTGCTCAGTGGTAGTTAGGTCCCCTTCTCCTTTGAACTTTGGTAAGTTTTTCATATAGTTTTCTGGTAGATAGTGAAGGACAGGGGGAAGGACTAAAGGGGCATATCTGGCCGCCACTTTGGTAAAAATCCTGGGAGGGGAAGGTGGTGGCCCTTGGCCGCTGCCTCCTCCTCCGGTGCCACCTCCTCCAACTACAACCATTTGAAGATGAGGGGATGAAATTCGAGAGATTAAAAAGATGGTTTTCGTAAACTTGTAGTGGCCCTTCGGCTACCTCGGGATGAGGAGAGTGAAGCTCTGGAGACAGGCCAGTAGGAGACAGAAAGTATGAAAAAGGGGGAAAAGGGAAACGAGGACTGGGTTCTTCGGATTTACAGGATATATAGACAAGAGAACCAACAGGACTTGAATTAGGATACACCATAAACTCCTCAGAGTTTCGTGGAATCGAAACCTTTACTTTGGGGATCCGCAAAATAAAAGAGGGTATCAAAAGGGATCCTTTACCTTTACTAGTAGAGGGGGGAGTTGAATCGGTCTCGGTTTTTATCTCTGGTAGAATCGGTTCGGGTTTTATGATCTCGGTTTCAAGTTTATCAGTTGATGTATCTCCGAAGTGACTTTGTGTATGACTTTCTTGTGAGATTTTCTGTTCAAGTGGAACCTTAACATTAGTTTGCACAACTTTGGTCTTCATTTTCTGGTCTTCATTTGTGTGTGACTTTCTTGTGAGATTGTCTTCATGCCTCAATGTTAAGAGTGCTCGAGAACCCACTTGCATCTCTAAAATGGGTATCAAAAAAATATTTTATATTTTTCAACCAATAATTCCACTTCTTCTAAATAGCCTTCATTCGGGGCTGGTCAAACTTGGGCCTAAAATGACCCGAACTTGAGAAAAAGGGGCCCAAGAACTACACGTCTTCGCTCGCAATTAGAACCACGTGTACAACTCTCAAATGGGTATCATGAAGAATTTTTCTTTTCAAAAATCACCTTCATTCGGGGTTAACCATAATCGACCCTAAAATGATACGAATTTGATCGAAATGGGCAAAAGAATGCCTCAACATTACGAGCACTCAGGAACCCACCTATATCTCTCAAATGGGTATCAAAAAATTGTTTTGTATTTTTAAACCCATAATTCCACTTCTTCCAAATAGCCTTCATTTGGGGTTGGTCAAACTTGGGCCTAAAATGACCCGAAGTTGAGAAAAAGGGGCCCAAGAACTACATGTCTTCGCTCGCAATTAGGACCACATGTACAACTCTCAAATGGGTATCCAAATATGATTTCATATTTACAAATGAAGAATTTTGCTTTTCAAAAATCACCTTCATTCGGAGTTAGCCAGAATCGACCCTAAAATGATACAAATTTGATCGAAATGGGATAAAGAATGCCTAAATGTTACGAGTGCTTGAGAACCCACCTATATATCTCAAATGGGTATCAAAAAATTATTTTGTATTTTTAAACCCATAATTCAACTTCTTCCAAATAGCCTTCATTCGGGGCTGGTCAAACTTGGGCCTAGAATGACCCAAAATTGAGAAAAAGGGGCCCAAGTACTACACTTCTTCGCTCGCAATCAAGAACACATGTACAACTCTCAAATGGGTATCCAAATATGATTTCATATTTGTAAATGAAGAATTTTTCTTTTCAAAAATCACCTTCATTCAGGATTAACCAGAATCAACCCTAAAACGATACGAATTTGAACGAAATGGACCAAAGAATGCTTCAACGTTGCGATAGCTTGGGAACCCATCTATATCTCTCAAATGGGTATAAAAAAATTATTTTATAGTTTTAAACCCATAATTCCATTTCTTCCAAATAGCCTTTGTTCGAGGTTGGTCAAACTTGGGCCTAGAATGAACCGAAGTTGAGAAAAAGGGAACCAAGAACTACACGTCCTCTCCCGCAATTGGGACCACGTGTACAACTCTTAAATGGGTATCAAAATATGATTTTATCTTTGAAAATGAAGAATTTGTCTTTTCAAAAATCACCTTCATTCGAGGTTAACCTGAATCAACCCTAAAACGATACGAATTTGATAGAAATGGGCCAAAGAATGTCTCAACATTATGAGCGCTCGAGAACCAACTTGCATCTCTCAAATGGGTATCAAAAAATTATTTGTATTTTTAAACCCATAATTCCACATTTTTCAAATAGCCTTCATTCGGGGCTGGTTAAACTTGGGCCTAGAATGACCCGAAGTTGAGAAAAACGAGCCCAAGAACTACACGTCATTGCTCACAATCAAGACCACGTGTACAACTCTCAAATGGGTATCCAAATATGATTTCATATTTGCAAATAAATAATTTTGCTTTTCAAAAATCACCTTCATTTGGGGTTAACCAGAATCAACCCTAAAACGATACGAATTTGATCGAAATGGGATAAAGAATGCCTCAACATTACGAGCACTTGGGAACCCACTTGCATCTCTAAAATGGGTATCAAAAAATTATTTTGTATTTTTAAACCCATAATTCCACTTTTTCTAAATACCTTCATTCGGGTTTGGCCAAACTTGTTCCTCAAATGACCCGAAGTTGAGAAAAAGGGGCCCAAGAACTACACATCTTCGTTCGCAATTAGGACCACATGTACAACTCTCAAATGGGTATCCTAATATGATTTCATATTTTCAAATGAAGAATTTTTCTTTTCAAAAATCACCTTCATTCGGGGTCAACCAGAATCCACCCTAAAACAATACGAATTTGATCGAAATGGGAAAAAAAATGCCTCAACGTTAGGAGGGCTCGGGAACCCACTTGCATCTCTCAAATGGGTATCAAAAAATTATTTTGTATTTTTAAACCCATAATTCCACTTCTTCCAAATAGCCTTCATTCGGGGTTGGTCAAACTTAGGTCTAGAATGAACCGAAGTTGAGAAAAAGGGACCCAAGAACTACACGTCTTCGCTCGCAATCAAGATCACGTGTACAAACCTCAAATGGCTATCCAAATATGATTTCATATTTGCAAATGAATAATTTTTCTTTTGAAAAATCACCTTCATTCGAGGTTAACCGAAATCAACCCTAAAATGATACGAATTTGATCAAAATGGGCCAAAGAATGCCTCAACGTTATGAGCGCTCGAGAACCCACTTGCATCTCTCAAATGGGTATCAAAAAATTATTTTGTATTTTTAAACCCATAATTCCACTTCTTCTAAATAGCCTTCATTCGGGGCTGGTCAAACTTGGGCCTAAAATGACCCGAAGTTGAGAAAAAGGGGCCCAAGAACTACACGTCTTCGCTCACAATTAGGACCACATGTACAACTCTCAAATGGGTATCCAAATATGATTTCATATTTGCAAATGAATAATTTTGCTTTTCAAAAATCACCTTCATTCGAGGTTAACCAAAATCAACCCTAAAATGATACAAATTTGATCGAAATGGGCAAAAGAATGCCTTAGCGTTGTGAGCGCTCGAGCACCCAATTGCATCTCTCAAATGGGTATCAAAAAATTATTTTGTATTTTTAAAGCCATAATTCCACTTCTTCCAAATAGCCTTCATTCGGGGCTGGTCAAACTTGGGCCTAGAATGACCCGAAGTTGAGAAAAAGGGGCCCAAGAACTACATGTCTTTGCTTGCAATCAAGACCATGTGTACAACTCTCAAATGGGTATCCAAATATGATTTCATATTTACAAATGAAGAATTTGTCTTTTCAAAAATCACTGTCATTTGAGGTTAACCAGAATCAACCCTAAAACGATACAAATTTGATCGAAATGGGCCAAAGAATTACTCAACGTTACAAGCACTCGGGAACCCACTTGCATCTCTCAAATGGGTATCAAAAAATTATTTTATAACTTTAAACCCATAATTCCACGTTTTGTAAATAGCTTTCATTCGACGCTGGTCAAACTTGGGCCTAAATGACGAGAAGTTGAGAAAAGGGGCCCCAAGAACTACCCGTCTTCACTTGCAATTACGACCATGTGTACAACTCTCAAATGGGTATCCAAATATTGTAAATGTGTTGAACCTGAATAGAAGAGATCTAGCTAAACAATGATACACACATTTGCAGAGAGAATTGAAAAAGAAGGAGAGAAAGAATGGAAAGAATTCTCATTAACCGTTATGAATAATGAATAATTTACACATGATATACTCTGTATAACTCAATGAGTTCAACTTGAGGTGAACCAAGTCACCATAGTGGTGGTCTAGAGTGATCTGGACACACACCAACAATTATGGGAGTGAACTGCCACCTATTCTAGTCTCTCAGACAGTTACGGGAGTGAATTGCCACCTAGTTGAGTTAACTAGTCCACTAGTCTTCAGTTAACTGACTGAACAGAAAGTAGTGAGGAGTTAACTCAAGCAATCAAGGTTAATGCGCCACTTTTGTGATGATACCAAGACAAGGTCGAATTAGCATGGTGATGATCCCAATGCAACATCTAAACTCAACTCAACTAGTCAAACTGAAGTGTGAACTGAAAGAGAATATTCTCCAGGTGGAATATTCTCTCCTAAAATATAGGAGACTGAATAATGACTAATAAACAAATAAAAACATTAGGAAAAATAAATCCTAGGTGTGTGTGAAGTAACTCCAACACCCCCCATGAACATCACTATGGTGAAAATAAAGATTGGGTCCCGGCAACAAGGCCATGTTAGGTACCCAAGTACAAAAGATACACTGAAAATAAAGTGAGGAAAGAGGGAAAACCTCATGGGGAACC
>ML824216.1:12527-25172 GCA_009831015.1 Picea engelmannii | reverse complement strand
AAAAGCTACAGTTGCTAGGCAACTGTGTCCTTCACTCTAAGACGACCTCGCAGAGAATGGAATTTCTGCTCAGTGAAGGTCTTGGTGAAAATATCTGTCGTCTGTTCTGCTGAAGGACAAAACTGTAAGTCGATGATCCCCTCGTGTACTAAGTCCCGGATGTAGTGCATGTGGATCTTGATGTGCTTCGTCCACTGCCTCTGAACTGGATCTCTGCAGAACTTCAGAGTACTTTGGTTGTCACACCAGATGACGATCGGCCGATGAAACTGAATGCCCAACTCAGTGAGAAAATGTTGTAGCCACGTAGCCTAAATGGTTATGTTAACTACCCCTCTGTACTCTGCTTCGGCTGAAGATAGAGAAATGGCAACTTGCTTCTTGCTCGACCAACAGATAGGCCCGGAACCAAGACTGAGTGAGTAACCAGATGTGGACTTGCGATCAATGTTATCGCCAGCCTAGTCGGAATCAGTAAACCCAATGAGATCTAATGTAGAGTCTGTTGCATAATGAATCCCAAAGATGATGGTGCCCTGTACGTATCGAAGGATACACTTTGCAGCTTTCCAATGTAGCTCATGCGGCTCCTGCATGAACCTGGAAACTGCGCCAAATGCATATGAGAGGTTTGGTCTGGAGTGTGTGAGATACAACAAGATCCCCACTAGCTGTCTGTACAGTGTGCTGTCAACCAGTGGAGTCTCCCCGCCATCCTCAAGTTTGACTCCTGATAGGAAAGGAGTCGGAGCAAACTTGCAGTCTGTCATGTGAAATCTCTCAAGGAGATCTCGTGCATACTTGGCTTGAGACAGTTTGATGCCTAATGCATCCTGACTGATCTCAAGTCTAAGGAATAAGTGTAGCGGACCCATGTCCGTCATCAAAAACCTGTCATGAAGAATCCACTTGACTGCAGCTATCGCTGAAGTCGAGCAACCGATGATTAGAAAATCATCGACATACAGAACTAAAAGTAGAAGTGAATCAGTTGTCCTGAGCATGTATACATTCGGGTCTGATTTACAACGTACAAAATTCTGTGATAACAGGTACGAGTCCATCTTGGCATACCATGCCCTCGGAGCCTACTTGAGGCCATAAAGTGACTTCTTCAGTCGACGGACCAAAGATGAGTCCTGCATAAATCCCTGGGGCTGCTCCATGTAGATCTCCTCAGAGAGATCACCATGAAGAAATGCATTCTTCACATCCTTCTGATGGACTTCACATCCCTTGGTTGTCGCAATGGCAAGTGCTAATCGTATGGAATCCATCTTCACTACTGGAGCGAAGGTCTCATCATAGTCAATACCATGAACCTGTTGAAAGCCTTTGGCGACAAGCCTGGCTTTGTATTTGTTGATCTGTCCATCCACTGCGCTCTTGGTCCTGTAGACCCATCTGCAATTGACAAGTTTCCTCCCAGAAGGAAGGGGAACCATATCCCAAGTCTGGTTCTCAAGGAGGGAGTTGTACTCCTCCTGCATGGCAGATTCCCAAAAGGTATTTCCAGTAGCCTCGCCATAAGACTGTGGATCTAAAGACTGAACCAAGAAAAGATGCCTAGAAGGCAATGGTTCAGTGGCAGTGAGTGAAATAGGAGGCTCCTCGAAATCAAATTGAGTCCTCCTAGTATTGGCTGGATCACCAACGAGATCCCCTGCATCCTGAAGAGTAGTCTATGCCCACTTGGACCTCTTCTCTGGCTCTGCAACTGCATCTAGATGCTCTAACTCTGCATTTGACTGTACTGACTTTGAATCTAAATCATCTGAGTCCTCTGAACCAAAACTCTCGTCTGAAGAAGAGTCAGCATGTTCATGCTCATCATCTCGGACAGGTGGAAGAGTGAAGGTACATGCATGCAACTGTTGAGGTACATGTGACACTTTCCTCGAATTGGACACTACGCTCAATGATGAGTCCGTCTGAGGAAAGATCAATAATCCAATATCTCTTCACACCGTCGGGGTATCCAACAAAAATGCACTCAGTGCTCTGTGGATCAAGTGCCTTCCTTTTTTCAGAGGGAATCTGAGCCCATGCACGTGAACCAAATATGCGAAAGTGGGCCACTTCCGGTTTGAGGCTGCTCCAAGCCTCGTAGGGGGTCTTATCCTTGACAGGTCTATGAGGAGATCTGTTTTGGATGTATGTTGCACAGTTAAGTGCTTCGGCCCATAGTCTCTGTGGTAGTGACTTTGCATGCAACATGCAAGATGCCATCTCCTTTAGAGATCTGTTTTTCCGCTCAGCAACTTCGTTTTGCTGCGGAGTGTAGGGAACTGTATGCTGCAACTGAATCCCTGCCTCATGGAAAATATTATGAATCTCATGATTCACATACTCTCCCCTGTTATCAGTTCGGAGGACTTTGATCTTCTTTCCGGACTGTGTCTCAACCAAAGCTTTGAAATCTCTAAGGTGTTGAAAGACCTCGGATTTTTTCCTGAGAAAGTAGATCCAAGTAAAACGTGAGAAATCATCAACAAAAATGAGAACAAACCTTGCTTTGTTGATCGATGGATGCGGAAAAGGACCCATGAGGTCACTGTGGATCATATATAAAGGTGCGGAAGCTCGCTGAGACTTTCCTTTGACGAATTTCTCTTGAGGGTGTTTTCCGAGAACACATCCCTCACATACTCCCTTGGAGAAGAGGATGTTTGGTAGATCATAAACTAATCTGTGCTTGCTAAGTTGTTGCATGTATCTGAAATTCAAATGTCCAAACCTTTCGTGCCATATCCTACTACTTTCATCAGCATGAGTAAGAAGTAAAGTAGAATCAGGTTCAATGAATTCAGAAAATGTATACAATCTAGACTGATGATTTACCTCACCGGTAGCAACCCTGGAGTTGGTTTGCATGTCGTATATGTCCACAAAATTTGGTGTGAATACAAATTTCTTTCCGATGCCAGAATTCGTCATCTGATACACGGAGAGAAGGTTGACAGAAAGCTTGGGAACATGCAGCACGTTCTCAAAACTTCCATTGGTGAGTTCAATCCTTCCTTTGCCGGTGACTTCGACAGAAGAGTTGTCCCCCATCAGAATAGGAGTACCTTTGCATGCATCCAAAGAAGAATAGACTGCTTCTGAGGTAGCCATGTGATGTGATTCTCCTAAATCTACGATCCAAGCATCGGGAGAGGAGTTGATTGCAATCAAGGCATGGCTAGAATTGTCTTTCTTGGAATTCAGATCTTTTGGCTTCTTCTTCTTTGCACCCTCGGGGATGCGATCTCCAAGGTTGTTTTGCTGAAGTATCTTAAACATCATATCTCTTTGTTTTTGCAGGCATGCGGATTCCGAATGGAATCCTTTGTGACAACATGTGCATTTCTCTCCTTTTCTTCCCTTTTCTCCTTTGGATCCAGAGGCATCGGTGAAGGGTTTTGTGTACCCTTCCTTCTTCGTATGTGCATGAGATTTTTTCTTATCTTTATCTTTATATTTCTAATATTTGTGGCTGCCATCATGCACAGTGAGTGCATGCACCCTTGGGCCTTTGATTGTGCCCATGTTGATGAACTTGGTTTGCTCTTGTGTCAGGGATTCGATAAAGTCCTCAAGAGAAGGCATCTTTTAGGTCGCTCAAGAGGCAAATCTGACAGTATGGAATGTGGATATGAATACTGAGAATCTAGGACCAAGATTGGAGAGAATGGTGAGAACCATTTGTTTCTCCTCTTTCGATTTATCAACCCCGCAAGCTTTGAGTTGCGACCGTAAATCCTTGAATTTTGTAAAGAAATCTTGGATATTCTCGAAGCTTTTTAGATCCAATGTGAGCAGCTCCACCTCCAACATGTGTCCCCTCATCTCATCCTGTTTGCCAAAGAGCCCTTCCAAGATGGTCTAGGCTTCATTGGGAGTCTTACAGGAAGATATATGAAAAAGGAGATCGGGAGAAATAATACTGCAAATTGTTCTGAGTGCCTCATCCATGCAATTTAAGTACTTGGATTTTTCTATGGATGATGTCGGCTTTGTATCTGTATTCATGGTTAACCTATACAACCCTCTGGATCGAATATGTATGGTTATTTTCTCCTTCCATGCAAAATAGTTGTAAGGTGTAAGAATGAATTCTTTTTGGAATTCCATTTTTCCGTTGTCTTCAATCTTTTGTACCTGCAAAACATTTTTGGTGTATCTTTTGCTTAGCAGTCCGTCGGCTCTGATACCATGTAAATGTGTTGAACCTGCACATAATAGATCTAGCTAAACAATGATACACACATTTGCAGAGAGAATTGAAAAAGAAGAAGGAGAGAAAGAATGGAAAGAATTCTCATTAACCGTTATGAATAATGAATAATTTACACATGATATACTATGTATAACTCAATGAGTTTGACTTTAGGTGAACCAAGTCACCATAGTGGTGGTCTAGAGTGATTTGGACACACACCAACAATTACGAGAGTGAACTACCACCTATTCTAGTCTCTCAGGCAGTTACGGGAGTGAACTGCCACCTAGTTGAGTTAACTAGTCAACTAGTCTTCAGTTAATTGACTGAACAGAAAGTAGTGTGGAGTTAACTCAAGGAATCAAGGCTAATGCGCTACTTTGGTGATGATACCAAGGCAAGGTCAAATTAGCATGGTGATGATCCCAATGTTACATGGTGATGATCCCAATGCAACATCTAAACTCAACTCAACTAGTCAAACGAAAGTGTGAACTGAAAGAGAATATTCTCCAGGTGGAATATTCTCTCCTAAAATATAGGAGACTAGATAATGACTAATTATGACTAATAAACAAATAAAAACCTTAGAAAAAATAAATCCTAGGTGTGTGTGAAGTAACTCCAACAAATATGATTTCATATTTGCAAAAGAAGAATTTTGCTTTTCAAAAATCACCTTCATTCGAGGTTAACTAGAATCGACCCTAAAATGATACGAATTTGATCGAAATGGGCAAAAGAATTCCTCAACGTTACAAGCGCTCGTGAACCCACTTGCATCTCTCAAATGGGTATCAAAAAATTATTTTGTATTTTTAAACCCATAATTACACTTCTTCCAAATAGCCTTCATTCGGGGCTAGTCAAAATTGGGCCTAGAATGACTCGAAATTGAGAAAAAGGGGCCCAAGAACTACACATCTTCGCTCTCAATCAAGACCACATGTACAACTCTCAAATGGGTATCCAAATATGATTTCATATTTGCAAATGAAAAAAAAATCTTTTCAAAAATCACCTTCATTCAGGGTTAACCAGAATCAACCCTAAAACGATACAAATTTGATCGAAATGGGCCAAAGAATGCCTCAACATTATGAGTGCTTGGGAACCCACTTTCATCTCTCAAATGGGTATCAAAAAAATATTTTGTACTTTTAAACCCATATTTCTACTTCTTCCAAATAGCCTTCATTTGGGGCTGGTCAAACTTGGGCCTAAAATGACCCGAACTTGAGAAAAAGGGCCCAAGAAATACATGTCTTCGCTCACAATTATAACCACGTGTACAACTCTCAAATGTGTATCCAAATATGATTTCATATTTGCAAATGAAGAATTTTGATTTTCAAAAATCACCTTCATTCGGGATTAACCAGAATCGACCCTAAAACGATATGAATTTGATCGAAATGGGCAAAAGAATGTTTCAACGTTACGAGCGCTCGGGAACCCACCTATAACTCTCAAATGGGTATCATAAATTATTTTGTATTTTTAAACCCATAATTCCACTTCTTCCAAATAGCCTTCATTCGGGGCTCGTCAAACTTGGGCCTAAAATGACCTGAAGTTGAGAAACAATGGCCAAAGAACTACATGTATTCGCTCGCAATTAGGACCATGTGTACAACTCTCAAATGGGTATCCAAATATGATTTCATATTTTCAAATGAAGAATTTTGCTTTTCAAAAATCACCTTCATTCAGGGTTAACCAAAATCGGCCCTAAAACGATACAAAATTGATCGAAATGGGCTAAAGAATGCCTCAAAGTTACAAGCGCTTGGGAACCCACCTATATCTCTCAAATGGGTATCAAAAATTTATTTTATATTTTTAAACCCATAAATCCACTTCTTCCAAATATCCTCCATTTGAGGCTGGTCAAACTTGGGCCTACAATGACCTGAAGTTGAGAAAAAGGGGCCAAAGAACCAGATTCAAAATTAAAACGATACGAATTTGATCGAAATGGGCAAAAGAATGTCTCAACGTTACGACTACTCGGGAGCCCACATGCATCTCTCAAATGGGTATAAAAAAAATATTTTGTATTTTTAAACCCATAATTCCACTTCTTCCAAATAGCCTTCATTCGGGGTTGGTCAAACTTGGGCCTAGAATGACACAAAATTGAGAAAAAGGGGCCGAAGAACTACAGTTCTTCGCCCGCAATAAAGACCACGTGTACAACCTTCAAATGGGTATTCAAATATGATTTCATATTTGCAAATGAAGAATTTTTCTTTTCAAAAATCACCTTCATTCGGGGTTAACAAGAATCAATCCTAAAACGATATGAATTTGATCGAAATGGGCCAAAGAATGTCGTAACGTTAGGAGAGCTCGGGAACCCACTTGCATCTTTCAAATGGGTATCAAATCATCATTTTGTATTTTTAAACCCATAATTCCACTTCTTTAAAATAACCTTCGTTCGAGGCTGGTCAAACTTGGGCTTAGAATGACCCGAAGTTGAGAAAGAGGTACCCAAGAACTGCACATCTTCTCCCGCAATCGGGATCACGTATAAAACGATCGAATGGGTATTGAATTATGATTTCATATTTGGAAATGAAATGTTTGTCTTTTCAAAAATCACCTTCATTCGGGGTTAACCAGAATCAACCCTGAAATGATACGAATTTGATCGAAATGGGCAAAAAGAATGCATCAACATTACGAGCGCTCGAGAACCCACTTGCATCTCAAATGGATATCAAAAAATTATTTGATATTTTTAAACCCATAATTCCACTTTTTCTAAATAACCTTCATTTGGAGCTGGTCAATCTTAGGCCTAGAATGACCCGAAATTGAGAAAAAGGAGCCCAAGAACTACACGTCTTCTCTCGCAATTAGGACCGGGTGTAAAAATCTCCTATGGGTATCCAAATATGATTTCATATTTGCAAATGAAGAATTTTTCTTTTCAAAAGTCACCTTCATTCAGGGTTAACCAGAATAGACCCTAAAATGATACGAATTTGATCGATATGGGAAAAAGAATGCCTCAACGTTACGAGCACTCGGGAACCCACTTGCATATCTCAAATGGGTATCAAAAAATTATTTTGTATTTTTAAACCCATAATTCCAGTTTTTCTAAATAGTCGTCATTTGGGGATGGTCAAACTTGGGCCTAGAATGACCCGAAGTTGAGAAAATCGGGCCCAAGAACTACACGTCTTCTCCCACAATAGGGACCACGTGTGCAACTCCCAAATTGGTATCCAAATATGATTTCATCTTTGGAAATGAAGAATTTCTCTTTTCAAAAATCACCTTCATTTGGGGTTAACCAGAATCAACCCTAAAACGATACGAATTTGATCAAAATGGGCCAAAGAATGCCTTAACGTTATGAGCGCTCGGGAACCCACTTGCATCTTTCAAATGGATATAAAATAATGATTTTATATTTTTAAACCCATAATTCCAATTCTTCTAAATAACCTTCATTCGGCGTTGGTCAAACTTGGGCCTAAAATGAACCGAAGTTGAGAAAACGGGGCCCAAGAAATACACGTCTTCGCTTGCAATTAGGACCATGTGTACACCTCTTAAATGGGTATCCAAATATGATTTCATATTTGCAAACTTGGGCCTAGAATGACCTGCAATTGGGACCACATGTACAACTCTCAAATGGGTATCCAAATATGATTTCATATTTGGAAATGAAGAATTTGTCTTTTCAAAAACACCTCCATTCGTGGTTAACCAGAATCAACCCTAAAACAATACAAATTTTATCGAAATGGGACAAGGAATGCCTCAACATTACGAGCACTCGGGAACCCACTTTCATCTCTCAAATGGGTCTCAAAAAATTATTTATATTTTTAAACCCATAATTCCACTTCTTCCAAAGAGCCTTCATTAGGGGCTGGTCAAACTTGGGCCTAAAATGACTTGAAGTTGAGAAAAAGGGGCCCAAGAACTACACGTATTCGATCACAATTAGGACCACATGTACAACTCTCAAATGGGTATCCAAATATGATTTCATATTTGCAAATGAAGAATTTTGCTTTAGAAAAATCACCTTCATTCGAGGTTAACCAAAATCAACCCTAAAACAATACGAATTTAATCGAAATGGGCCAATGAATGCCTCAACGTTGTGAGAGCTCAGGAACCCACCTATATATCTCAAACGGGTATCAAAAAAATATTTTATATTTTTAAACCCATAATTCAACTTCTTCCAAATAGCCTTCATTCAGGGCTGGTCAAACTTGGGGCTAGAATGACCCGAATTTGAGAAAAAGGGGTCCAAGAACTACATGTATTCTCCTACAATTGAGACCACGTGTACTACTCTCAAATGGGTATAAAAATATGATTTTATCTTTGGAAATCAAGAATTTGTATTTTCAAAAATCACCTTCATTCAGGGTTAACCAGAATCGACCCTAAAACGATACGTGTTTGATCGAAATGGACCAAATAATGTCTCAACGTTACGAGCGCTCGGGAACCAACTTGAATCTCTCAAATGGGTATCAAAAAATTATTTTATATTTTTAAAGCCATAATTCCACTTTTTCTAAATAGTCTTCATTCGAGGCTGGTCAAACCTGGGCCTAGAATGACCCGAAGTTGAGAAAAAAGGGCCCAAGAACTACACATCTTCGCTCCAAATCAAGACCATGTGTACAACTCTCAAATGGGTATCCAAATATGATTTCATATTTGCAAATGAAGAATTTTTCTTTTCAAAAATCACCTTCATTCGGGGTTAACCAGAATCAACCCTAAAACGATACAAATTTGATCGAAATGGGCAAAAGAATGCCTCAACATTACGAGCACTTGAGAACCCACTTGCATCTCTAAAATTGGTATCAAAAAATTATTTTGTATTTTTAAACCCATAATTCCACTTCTTCCAAATAGCCTTCATTTGGGGCGGGCCAAACTTGGGCCTAGAATGACCCTGAGTTGAAAAAAAGGGGTGCAAGAAGTACATGTACAACTCTCAAATGGGTATCCAAATATGATTTCATATTTGTAAATGAAGAATTTTTCTTTTCAAAAATCACCATCATTCAGGGTTAACCATAATCAACCCTAAAACGATATGAATTTGATCGAAATGGGCCAAAGAATGCCTCAAGGTTACGAGCACTCGGGAACCCACTTGTATTTCTCAAATGGGTATCAAAAAATTATTTTATATTTTTAAACCCATAATTCCACTTCTTCTAACTAGCCTTCATTCAGGGCTGGTCAAACTTTGGTCTAAAATGACCTGAAGTTGAGAAAAAGGTTCCCAAGAACTACATGTCTTCGCTCTCAATGAGGACAACGTGTACAACTCTCAAATGGGTATCCAAATATGATTTTGTATTTACAAACGAAGAATTTTTCTTTTCAAAAATCACCTTCATTAGGGGTTAACCACAATCAACCATGAAACCATACGATTTTGATTGAAATGGGCAAAAGAATGCCTCAACGTTACGAGCACTCAGGAACCCAATTGCATCTCTCAAATGGGTAACAAAAAATTATTTTGTATTTTTAAACCCATAATTCCACTTCATCCAAATAGCTTTCTTTCGGGGCTAGTCAAACATGGGCCTAGAATGACCCGAAGTTGAGAAAAAGAGGCCCAAGAACTACACGTCTTCGCTCGCAATCAAGACCACGTGTACAACTCTCAAATGGGTATCCAAATATGATTTTATATTTTCAAATGAAGAATTTTTTTTTTTCTAAAATCACCTTCATTCGGGTTTAACCAGAATCAACCATAAAACGATACGAATTTGATCGAAATGGGCCAAAGAATGCCACAACATTGCGAGAGCTCGGGAACCCACCTATATCTCTAAAATGGGTATCAAAAAATTATTTTATATTTTTAAACCCATAATTCCACTTCTTCCAAATAGCCTTCAAACGAGGCTGGTCAAAATTGGGCCTAGAATGACTCGAAGCTGAGAAAAAGGGGCCCAAGAACTACACGTCTTCTCCCGTAATCGGGACCATGTGTACAACTCTCAAATGGGTATTCAAATATAATTTCCTCTTTGGAAATGAAGAATTTGTTTTTCAAAAATCACCTTCATTAAGGGTTAACCAGAATCAACCCTAAAACAATACAAATTTGATCGAAATGGGCCAAAGAATGCCTCAACTTTACAAGCTCTCAGGAACCCACTTGCATCTCTCAAATGGGTATCAAAATATTATATATTTTTAAACCCATAATTCAACTTTTTCTAAATAGACTTCATTCGAGGCTGGTCAAACTTGGGCGTAGAATGACCCGAAGTTGAGAAAAAGGGGCGCAAGAACTACATGTCTTCGCTCGCAATTAGGACCGCGTGTACAACTCTCAAATGGGTATCCAAATATGATTTCATATTTTCAAATGAAGAATTTTTCTTTTCAAAAATCACCTTCATTCAGTGTTAACCAGAATTGACCCTAAACGATACGAATTTGATGGAAATGGGCAAAAGAATGCCTCAACGTTACGAGCGCTCGGGAACCAACTTGCATCTCTCAAATGGGTATCAATTTTTATTTTATTTTAATCCCATAATTCCACTTCTTTCAAATAGCCTTCATTCGGGGTTGGTCAAACATGAGCCTAGAATGACCCAAAGTTGAGAAAAAGGGGCCCAAGAATGACACATATTCTCCCTCAATAGGGACCACGTGTACAACTCTCAAATGGGTATCCAAATATGATTTCATCTTTGCAAATGAAGAATTTGTGTTTTCAAAAATCACCTTCATTCGGTGTTAACTAGAATCCACCCTAAAACGATACGAATTTAATCGAAATGGGCCAAAGAATGCCTCAACGTTACGTGCGCTTGGGAATCCACTTGCATCTCTCAAATGAGTACCAAAAAATTATTTTATATTTTTAAACCCATAATTCCACTTTTCTAATTAGCCTTCTTTCGGCGCTGGTCAAACTTGGGTCTAGAATGACCTGAAGTTGAGAAAAAGGGGCCCAAGAACTAGACATCTTTGCTTGCAATTAGGACCACATGTACAACTCTCAAATGTGTATCCAAATATTATTTCGTATTTGCAAATGAAGAATTTTTATTTTCAAAAATCACCTTCATTTGGGGTTAACCAGAATCGACCTGAAGACGATACGAATTTGATCGAAATGGGAAAATGAATGCCTCAACGTTACGAGTGCTCGGGAACCCACTTGCATCTCTCAAATGGGTATTAATTTTTTTTTATATATTTTTAAACCCATAATTCCACTTTTTCTAAATAGACTTCATTTGAGGCTTGTCAAACTTGGTCCTAGAATGAACCGAAGTTGAAAAAAAGGGGTCCAAGAACTACACGTCTTTTCTTGCAATTAGGAACATGTGTACAACTCTCAAATGGGTATCTAAATATGATTTCATATTTGCAAAAGAAGAATTTTTCTTTTCAAAAATCACCTTCATTCAGGGTTAACCAGAATCGACCCGAAAACGAAACGAATTTGATCGAAATGGGAAAAAGAATGCCTCAACGTTACGAGCGCTCGGAAACCCATTTGCAAATCTTAAATGGGTATCAAATTTGATTTTTTTTTAAACTCATAATTCCACTTCTTCCAAATAGCCTTAATTCAGGGTTGGTCAAGCTTGGGCCTAGAATGATCCGAAGTTGAGAAAAAGGGGCCCAAGAACTACACGTCTTCGCTCGCAATCAAGACCATGTGTACAACTCTCAAATCGATATCCAAATATGATTTCATATTTGCAAATGAAGATTTTTCCTTTTCAAAAATCACTTTCATTCGGGGTTAACCAGAATCAACCCTAAAATGATACGAATTTGATCGAAATACGCAAAAGAATGCCTCAACATTATGAGCGCTAGGGAACACACTTGCATCTCTCAAATGGGTATCAAAAAATGATTTTGTATTTTTAAACCCATAATTCCACTTCTTCCAAATAGCCTTCATTCGAGGTTGGTCAAACTTGGGCTTAGAATGACCTGAACTTGAGAAAAAGGGGCCCAAGAACTACACGTCTTCGCTTGCAATCAATACCACATGTACAACTCTCAAATGGGTATTCCAAATATGATTTCATATTTGCAAATGAAGAATTTTTATTTTCAAAAATCACCTTCATTCGGGGTGATCCATCGGGATTTTTCGAAATGACTATGGTTGAGTTTTTAATCGCATGCATTAATTGACCATTGGGAAACTTAACGAAAGAGCGAGAAAAGAAAATGCATTAGACAACCATTAACATAATTGCAGATCTGAAATGCAATGAAAAATTGCAAACCATAATGCACAAGTTTGATAACGGAGTTCGGCACAACTTTGCCTACGTCTCCGGGCCTTTTCTCTGTGAGGGAGGCTTCTTTATTTCTTTTCGAAAGCTTATTAGTACATCTTTACAATGTCGATTGGCTTCTAGACTGATCTGGTCATGTTC
>ML824215.1:64529-82484 GCA_009831015.1 Picea engelmannii | reverse complement strand
TATATATGTATGTATGTATGTATGTATGTATGTATGTATGTATATATACATTGCAACGAATTAAAACCCAAAATGGGGAGGCCCGTGGGTTTGACCCCAGGACCTTCTCCCCCCTATACACCTTTGTATTAACACCCAAACCAATAGGCCAACGACCTTACTTTGTTATCAATGTTGTAGATTTTATTTAAATGTTGAGTCTGCCCAACCCTGGAGGAAGGAGCGCGTATGATACAACCTTTGGGCACACATTTCTATGCATTTGAGTCATTAATTACAGGATGCAGAGGGGCACAAAAATTGAGACAGATTTCTTTTTGGGCCTATGAGTGCCAGAGTCGGATCGAGGCATGGAGACAGTCATTTTTGGGTAATTTGATGCCACGAATTCAATGGTGCTTTTTTTTTTTCTGATCTCAGCATTATTTCTACAGCTTGATTTCAGAATGAGGTATACTTATGTATTTTGCCAAATTCTTTTGTTGAGTGAATGAAAGAGCCTACCCATTTGAGAGAAGGACCCAGAGACGTAGTCCACCAAGAATGAACTCCATTATCAAATTTTTGTGTTCATATTTTATGCTTATGTCTCTTCATTTTTGAGTTTTTCCTTCTTTAATGGTGCACCTTAAATTATGTTAATTTAATGCAATTATTTATAAGTCACTTGATGAAAATATCTCGTATGAAGTAAGTTGGTGAATATAGAACCACTAATCATGTATAGGATCGACAATTCACCACTATATTCTAAACCTATCTACATAATGACATCACAATACAAGAAGGCTAGCACCTAACTACATCAATAAAACCCTAGTTAGTATAAAACACCCCTCATAAGTATAAAATATCTTTCCTCTACTAGCACTAGAAATTTATGCCTTAATGAGAAGGGGGAAGTTAGTGACCCTCCACGTCTACTAGTAATACCTCGGCCATGAATGTATATATGGTAAAAGGTAATGCTCATATAGCGACCAGGACCCAAGACTACAGAATGCCAGAATCTATCGAAAAGGGTAAAGAAAACACAAACCCACCAGATCCTCTCCAGATTGAGAAGACAATGGGTGAAATAATGACACGCATCCTGAAAGGGGAATTCAAGAAAGATTCTCATAATCCGAACATGAGGGTTGCCCAAAACTACTCTGTTTTAGAATATTTGGCACAAACCCCTTGCGCGATGTCCACTTTGGAGGTCATCCATATTTTCCCTTCATAGAGAAAGGATCTGTTATCCTCCTTGGGATCTGCATAGAAATGTAACTTGAGAGCGATCGTTCTCGATTCGACCAACTTGAAACCTCGTCTTCCTTACCACATTGTGTTTCAGATAGTAGTGCCTCAAACCATGAAATTGTTTACTCGAAATATCTTATGTACGGTGGTTTACGAGGGCTCCTTGACTTGCATGATATCATTGGTGTGTTGGAAGGCCATTGGCCAACCCGATTTGTCTCCGTTGCCTACATTTCTTATTGCTTTTGACGATTGTTCATTCAAACCACATGGAACCATTCCTTATTTTTCCATGTAGTTAGTAGGGAAGACCTTGTGTGTCAAAGTTGAAGTGGTCGATACACCTCTCAAATACAACCATTCGTTAGGAAGGAGTTGGACCTATGCAATGCATGTAGTGGTTGCCATAGTTTTTCGGGTCTTGTTATTTCCACTCGAGGGTCGAATCGTAACCATTGACCAGTTTTCCTTCTCTCATTCTGACCTTTCATCAAGGGAATCCACAGTCCCGATGATTTATAACCCTCATCCTAACACCATCAATGTAAGGGTTGGATTATGTCCATCATTGATGGGTACTTTCAATTACCCACCCCCTTTTGGCGATGTTAAGTTTATATCGGCTACCCCCGACCAGCCTAGGGCTGAAAATTTTCAAATGTCATTGTTTTGAACGAATTAGTTTCACGATCCATCGAATCTTCCTTCCCCATTGGCCTCGATGGAAGGGACATGGAATTCGGGCATGGCCATGCCCTTGTTCATGGCAAAATTTGCATACAACATTGTCCAACAAGCTTCGACCGACCCCAATCTGACTCCTGCATAGGAGTTAGATCCAGTTATTGAGCCTATTTGGGCTCAAGGTTATATTTCCAGTACAGATTATTTAGACTTGGTATCTCCCTCAGATGAGATGATTCTTGAGGCATTGACTGGTCCAGACATACTTTGGGATGATCTCCATCATAGATCTTACTTCCTCCCAGAGTTAAGAATAATAGAGGCAAGTGAATTTGTTTTGACTATGACTGGAGATAGGTATTATCCTATTAATCCTATCTAAATGCACATAGTTTATGTCGAGGGTAATATGGTGAGTATTGCTGAAATGATTCCAATAGATATCTCCAGTGATGGAGAAACAACGACTCCTTTCATTTTTAACTAGATAGTAGAAAGGTTCGACATCCCGAAAGAGATTGTCATTGACCATGGCAGTTACTTCCAAAATACAATTATGTTCACGTTAACATCAAATCTAGGGTTGAGGCAAGAAAATTCATCACCCTACTACCCACAAGTGAATGGTCAGGTGGAAGTTGTGAATAAATCCCTCAAGACTATTCTACAACGAGGGCTCAATTCTTCCAAGTCAAATTTCCATTTGATGTTGTACTCGACATTATGGGCCTACCAAATGTCTGTAAATAGTGCCACTGGTTTCTCACCTTTTCAACTAATATACGGGCTGGAAGAAGTCTTACCTATTGAGTGTCAGATCTCGTCTTTAAAGTTGGAAGTGGAGTTACTTCCAAACACTTCACCGCTTGAAGAACGCCTATTATGTCTCGAGCAGCTCGATGAGAAACATCGTGATATAGCCTTAGCCAATGAGGCTCATAAGAAATGAATCAAGTGTCAATATGACCGTTCCATTTTTCCTCGGATTTTCTCTGAAGGTGATGTTGTCTTGGTCTATGAACAAGACAAGGATCCCCTGGGGGAAAGAAAGTTCAAACCCGTGTGATTCATACCTTTCATCATGAAAAAGGTCTTAAATAAGGGCACTTACCATCTATTTGACTTTGAGGGAAATTCCTTGGTGGAGCCTAGAAATTGGCTCTACCTCAAGAAGTATTACTCTTAGGTTGGTTGCTTGGGTGACTTGTTGTACATATGTATTGTTCTTATACATTTTTTTGTCTTTTTGTTTTATGGACGTGTCGTTATTTATGTCATCATTTTCACTATGGCAGATGTCAAGTGAATCAAAGGTGTTCTTTGGGTTCACAGATGATGCTAGCCGACACACTTGAAGGATTTCTTCCGCATCTTGGGTGGTTTTCACACCTGAAGGCCAGTTTCTATCTTCTGGAGGTATTTGTCTAGGTGAGACCACAAACAATGTCGCCGAGTACAATGCAATGATAGAGTTTATTCGTGACTCTTTGTTGCATGACATCTCTCACCTCCGAGTATACTTATATGCCCGGATGGTTGTGTCCTAGTCAAATGGAGTTTACCACATTTATGATCCTACTTTACACCGATGTTTCCTTAGGGTACGTCTCTTATAACATTCCTTTGATTACATTACGTATATCCATGTTCCTAGGAGATTAAATCAAATGACATATACTCTAGCTAATCAAGTATTAGATTGTCATGTTGCACACACATAAAACGAATCACACACATACACATGTACATACATTTGTAAAAAAATGTGATCCATAATACATAAATATGTATATATATATATATATATATATATATATATATATATATATATATATATATATATATATAGCATTGGAATTATAGAATTGAGAAAAGAATTATTGGGGGGATGGAAATCTTATTATGGGCTTGAAAACAATTGTAAATCAGCTAATCTTTGGAGTTGGTATAAGAAGAAACTCCTCTTTGAGACTCTTGTTACACCTGTAATTCTTTATGGATGTGAAGTTTGGGGTTGTAGTATCTCTTGTGAATCCTGGAGAAAGATAGAGAAAATACAAAATAATTTTATAACCTATAATCTAAAAATTAATGGAAATACACCCTATCCCATCCTCCTCTTAGAAACAAGCCTCTCCCCCATTGAGAGAATGGATATGACTAGATACCTAATGTATAAGAACAAGTTAAAAAACATGGAAGACAAGAGGCTACCTAAAATTGCTTCAAAATCAAGTCATAACCACCATCGACTCAAGCGAGGATGGCATAAAGATGTCCGGTCTTGGCTAAACTATTGGGGAATCATGGAAGAAACAATTTTGCAGAATAAAGATACTATTAAAAAAAAATGTCAAATCAAAATTTAAGGAGAAAATGTGGTGTGATAAAGGGTTAGAGGAAAAAATAAAATTAAGGTATTATAAATATGAAATCAACCCTAATCTAGAAGATCAAAATTACCTATTTGTTTTTCCAAGCATAAAGACAAAAATAAGCATCGCTAAGATAAGAACAAATTCTCACGAGCTCCATAGTGAAATTGGGTGTTGGTCAATTCCTAAAACGCCATGGGATGAAAGAGTTTGTCACCTTTGTGACACTAAAAAGGTTGAAGATGAAAATAAATTTCTCTTAGAATGTCCAGCCTATACCCATATTAGATCTCATTTTCAAAATATTTATCAAACTACCAACCTTCCTAACCTCTTAACTCAACAAAAGTATGGTGATCTTGGAAAGCTTCTCTTAATGATTTTTTAGCACAAAAACAAAATTCTAAAGAATCACAAGTAATGTATTAGTGGACGATAATCATCCTCATCCTCATCATTATATGTCAAAAAGAGTCAGAGTACATAGGTGGGGGCGAATGCCTCAAAAAAAAGATCTGGTATATATCACGGGGCTTATGCCCTCAAATATATACAAAAATTTCTCTTGGCACATAATAGTCCAACATATCTAAGGTCGGGGCCTATTGGCCCTACTTTAGTGAATGACGACATTGGCCAAATGCCGAAAAAGATGGACCTTGGTTTGTGTCACCCCCACTACATGAGGTTGCATAGAAGACAGGAGATCCTGAATCTCAACCATAGGAACTGTACGACTGAGCGCGGTTAGGTTCTGGTCCACCCATATCAAAAATCTCTCAGCCTCTCCGGCTAGAGGTCCCTCTGTGACTGATGTTACATCGACTGTTGTTGGTCCCACCTCTGGTTGAGGATGTCGTCGAGTCCTTGTGAAGTTTATCGGGCACACTGGTCCCACATATATACATAACAGATACATAGATGTTAGTACTCTGATGCATATAAAAATGATATATATAAAAGAAATTAAAAATTAAAATAACTTTAAAAACATGTATCTATCTCTCCTCGCTCCTCTCTGGGAGGTACGGTCATGTCCAAATCTCTGGAGAAGTTGATTCCTGCATAGGGGTAGTCCTCTATGGTTGGAATATGTCATGCCCACCAGTCGAATAATTTGTTTTCTAAGGCCTCTATGGTCCTTCCTCCCCCTTGTCGTGGAAGTAGTATTGCCCATCTGCATATCACTGGTAAGGAGGCCACATGCCCCCATATAGTCTCTCTAGGACTTAGACTGGGCACCCTCTCAAAGAATAATGAGCATAAGATGGTGCCAAAACCAAATTTCTTGTTTCTATGCTCTTGACACTCTGTTAGTTGCCTCTTCATGCAAGTGAACATGGTCATGCTCCAGCCATAAATATGTGCCTCCAGGAACTAAATTTCATAATGCATGTGCTCCCGGGAAGCCTGATTTAGGCCCGCGAATCCAGTGATCCTCCCAATAAGTAATAGGATCACCTTCAGTGACAAGTTAGTGATCTTGTTAATGGGCACTTGATAACCCACTTTCTCAGTGCCACCCTCACAATACATCCTGATGTAGTCTTCAATGTTGAAAGGCCCAGGGGGGAAAGTGCACAGATTGACTAGTTCCCCTCTCCTTGAGAGGCCAGTCAATAATTATATGTCCTCAGTCATTGGATTCAATGACTTCCCCTCTATCATAAACGCCTTTGCATCTATATGCTAGTAATCAACTAGGGTGTTCAGTAACCTCGGTTGTGCCCTCATAAACAGACACTGGAAGAACTTCCACAACCCACATTGTTTCAATGTGACAATGGCAACAAGGTCCTCATCGACCAAGATATTAATATCCTCATGTTCCCTCTCCCTCTAGTGGACATACATCCTATTCCATGACATTTAAAAGGGAAGTTAGCTCTTTCATTTTTATTTTTTCCATGATTTTGAGGATGTACTCTGGTTGTTTTGGTCACAACCCTTAGATTGGCCCAGAAGAACATATACTGGCATGAGTTTACCCCTTTTCCGACCTGTAGATTATAGTGGAAAAAGGTAAGCCTCGGGAGATTCGTCTCACCGGGAGAGTTATCCTCGGTAAATTTTATACTTTTTCGAGCTAAGCAGACTAAATATAGAAAAAGGTTTTGAGTCCATAGTTAAGCTCTTTTTAGACTCCTTAAAATTGAAAAGATTGTCGAGTGATCATGTATTTATCACAATCGTTAAAATGGTTTTGAATAGACGTCTTTTCGGTGCCAGTTTACCCCTTTTTGGAACCGACTAGACTATCTCTGAAAAAGGTACCCTTTGGAGTCTTCTTTTACGTTTTTTCAGACTCTCTAAACATAAATAAAATACCGAGCTTACCTTATCTAGGCTCATTAAAATTACATTGAAGGGGGTTTCCTTGTATCTTTATAATAGCATTTTCATATTTGTGTCTTTGGTCTAATGTCAGCTCCATGTTTCTCTAAACTGAACCTTTGAAGCATGCCTTATATGCAATCTTTGTAGCACTTTGCCTTTGCGACTTGACACCTTGATAGGTAAACCACAAGGGTAAACCACAACAGACAGGTATGACTGCAGAAATCAATTCAATTCCAACATATGCTATATAAACCAATATGCAAAACAAGAAAGAGGCCTACCTCGATCGAACGTTCGATGATGTTCCACCATTGAGCACTTTGACCCAAATATTTATACTTGAAACCAGTCTTCAGAAAACAAGTAGAGAAGGTACATAATGATTATATAAAATGGGTTAGCACATTAGATAGAATAATCCATTAATAAAAATTACAAACACGCCCATGGATAATAATCATATATTTGCAAGATATCAATAGGACGGGAAAGGAGTACTTCTATTAATAATTGATCAGCAGAAGTGACAATGTTACAGACTTCCATGTTGGCATGGTTCGAAACCAAGAAACCAAGTTCGTTCCAACTGGATCTCCACCACTTCAATCCTCCATCGAAGGAAATCTCATAGGAAATAGGCAATGGGGTCCTTTCAATAATAGGGAAATATCTTGGGGGCTGAACATTGTGTTCAGACTTTAGGGACAAAGGGATGCAGACTCAATATGAAGTAATTTCTCTAGAGTAACTTTACTCTCAAAGTTGAATTCTTTCTCCTCCTTTTCCATAGCTCAAATTTGTGCTCTTATAGCCTTCAGAATGAAACTAAAGGACCGAGTTGGAATGTTTCCAGTAAATGGAAAGCCAAGGATCAAAGATCTCTTGTCATGAAATGGAAACCCGACTTCATTTTGTATTTTCTGGCACAAATCTCGATGTACGTAGACTGTAGTGGAGCAGCCTGTGTATACGCTTCTTGCATAATTGATAGGGAGAATATATGTGAAAAAATGTTAATTTTTATCTCTAGATTCATCAAAAAGGGATGATAATCCTACATAGGGAAATGGAAAAAGGCCCTATGTGCAAGATAGCAATGGCGAGGAAAATCTCTCCATAACAGATGCCCCCCAATGTGTGAGATCAGAGGAGTATCTAGAATGGATGAAATACATTATAAATAACCCAGAAGTGGAGTGATAGAGAACCAGCTAGATGAACTCAATTGCTTAACAGATTATGTACTGACTTTGGATACATGGTTGCCAAGAATACAATGCAGATCCATGTGGAAAATATACCAAACAAGTGTTCATAGCCATGAATAGGAGAATACGAATGTGGTTGTATTCCAAAAGATGTCATAGCCACGAACAAGGCTCAGTGAAACCAGTCTCATAATCAGATATTTGTATACCATGAAGTACAATATGATCTCCTATGATCACTAAATTCAAATAGGTGTTGGTCCAATGAAAGAGAAGCAATAAATCAGGAAAGTTGCGGCCACATAGTGATGTCTTCACGTCTTCTACACAATCCACCAAGGTGCAAGTCTACATCATGTGAATAAAGGAGTTGAGGTCGAACATGATGAGACATCATTTGATTAATGGTCATTCGGGTATACCGTTAACAAATGCGAGACAACCTACCAATAATTAAAGTAGGTATCAAGGCACCAAGTACATTTCTACAAGTGTGAATAAAGGAGTCGGTGTTGAACACTTGAGAAATACATTGATCAAGAGACATTGATGTATTCCCATCTATCAACGGTGAGAGGGCCTGCCACTAATGAATGCAAGCCTCAAGGTACCCATAAAAATCTAGGTCACATATCCAAAATGAATGAGATGAAGTCGATGTAAAGAAACCCACTGAAAGGAGAGCATTGAGGCGTCTCTCATCAATTAGAACGAGGAATAAAGTAGGAGCTTTATGATTTGGTGGAGATCAGATGAAGAACATGTTCATGAACCAATGAACCTATTCATCTTTTGCATGTACCAAGTGCCAGCGATATACAAAAAAGACCCTCTGAATTACAACCAATGATGAAAACTGTTGACAAAGGTGAGAAAATCACCAATAAGGATAATGGAAATCGAGACACTGCATGAATCCCAAAGTGTGAATAGATGTCTTATCGTAGAACACAAGGGAAACCACCCAGTCAACAACCAATTATGAAGTGTCAATTGTTGGGTTCAAGGTGACCTACCAATGATGCAAGTAGGGCCAGGGTGCATAATAAGACCAAAGTATCATGTGATTCTGAGACAAACTGAGGGTATGGTCAACATGCAAAGTCAAGATTTCTGAGAAGTGGCCAACGTAGGTTGATAGAATTCCTTTGAACAAGAGCATGAGACATGGTGGACTTTGACAGCATAGATTCAATGATGTGACTATTATATGTAGGAGGCATTAATAATGTTCTCTATAGGGACTGGAAGAGTAACCAGTCGATAGAGAAACCTCTGTAACTAGATCAGCTTCCTAAGGCTATGCTAAACCCAAAATTATGATAATGCAAGGACTCAATAACTTTGCGCTTTGTTCAAAGGAAACACGACTACTACCAATTACAATATAGTACTCTCTTCCCTACTGTATTTTCTTTTTTTCATAAAAAATGAATGTTATGATACAGAGGAGGGAATGAGTGTCGCAAGTAAGAAAAAACTAGTTCCAGTAGTGGAACGTACCTATGCTCAATGCAGGGGAATGCATGCGGGAGATGGACACTCAGGGTGATGTTCCCTCTAGGGTATAAGGTGTCAAATTGTGAAGGATATAAACAAGGATTTGCTTGGTTGAGGATGCAAAAACTGCTTAGGCAACGGTTTATAATGCAAAGCGAGAACTGGCTAAAGGCTCAGGACTACAAGCAAGGGAATGAGATGCAATCACAACTTAATGCCAAAAAATGTCCTTTTTTATGTCTTGTAGTCTACTTGGTGGAAAAGGGGTAAACTTGTGCCAAATAGACGTCTTTTTAAATCCAATTTATGAGTGTGAAAAAGACAAGTTCACTCAGATATCTTTTCTATTTTTGATAACGAGTCGGAAAAGAGATTAACTAAGACTCATGACCTTTCAAATCCAATTTAACAAGTGTGAAAGGGAAAAATCACTCGACAATATTTTCAATTTTTATATGAGTCGGAAAAGAGCTTAACTAAGACTCGTTTTTCTATCTTAATCAACATGTAAAGGGGGAGGCCAAGGCTCCTGTCTTGGTCTTCTGCGGAAATTCAGTATCTCATAGATAGTTGACAAAAGCTTAGGAAAACCCAAATATCTCCAAGTCAAGGATGAGAAGGTGTTAATAAAGGATATAGTCTCCATGATAGTTTGGATAATGTCTCTTAATGGAAAAGACATAGGTGGGGGGATGGGATGTGCCATCAGGTCGTCCCAATCGAAGGGAACCTCATCAGGACTTGGAGGGATAACATTTGGAGGAACAATGAATCTCTTTCATTCAAAAGGAGTGGGATGAGGAATGTTGATGACATGAATAAGAGGTGTATCATTCTCTTCAATGAGAGTAGGGTTGGCCAAATATTGCACTAGTTTGGCCACTTCTTTAATTATAGGCTGAAGAGGATGCATAGTAATGGGGGAAAGAGATGCCTCCCCCTCGACAAAGGGGGTGAGTTCAGGAGAAAATTGTGTCGATGGAACCATCGAGACAATCAAAGGAGAAGTGGTGTGAGGAGAAACCATGGAGGATTTAGAATTCGAAATGATTTTGGGTGAGCCCCATGCTTCTGGTATCCCGACAGTAACCGGGCACAAACGTGTAAGGTGAAATCCTTCGCAAGTCTTGCAAAAGAATTTTGGTTTATGTTTGAGACATCTGGGCTTCTCGATGTAAATATTAGGGGAAAAGGAGTCATCTCTTGTATGATGAATAGAGGTGAGAGACATGATATGTCTATGATTTGGGGTAAGAAGAATTGTGCCCTCAACATAATTGGTAGAGGTTGGGGGAAGGTTGTCGACATAATTTGTAGAAAACGTCGGCCCATATCCCACATGACTAGAAGAGGTTGGTGATGGAGCACCAATATGAATGACAATGACTGGGCTGGCAATAGATTGTGGCATTTTATTCCATGGTCCAGGGAAATATTGATTCTAAAAAATTGCAAGCCAGGTAGGATCTTGGTGTACCCCTTGCCCCAACCCAGATAAGTGGTAGTTTATGCCGAAGTGGTCTGAATAGGTCTGGATGGGCATTGTCACTGAGTTCTGTGAAGAGACCAAGGTAGGGTGAGGATTATTTGAGTGAGGATATATGTTTCCCCCTTGTGAAGGGGTCCCATAAAGAGGGTAGCTCAAACCGTAAAATTGATTCTCCCCATATGAAGGACCTGGGGGTACTTGAGGACCTGTCATGGAAAAAGTGTTCAAAGGAACTGACATGGCAGATGAAAGATACATGGGTGGGGTGTAATAAGTGGGATAAGAACCCATCTAATTATTGGCTCCAGAAAGAGCATAATTAGTATTGGATCCATAGGGGGGAAGGTTCCAACCCCCCATGGGGACACGACTCATATCAAACGAAGAAGTAGGCATCAGAGCCATTGTGCCCCTGGGTCCAATGATATGATTCATATATGTGGGATAGGGAGAGGGTTGCATGGGAGAAGGCATATCAACATAAAAATGGCTAGATACTCAAGGGGTGCACTAAGAGTTGTAGTTCTGCATACCATTGTAAAAGGCGGAAGGGTCTGTCCCATGAAATTAGTAGGTATCATGGGGTGGGTAGCAATGAATGAGGGGGAAAAAGAAACTCCATTGTCCATAATGATGAAACCCAAAATAGACTCCTGAGGTCAACTAGTAGTCAAAGAGCATACCAAAAATTCAAACAACCAATATGCATCCAAACAGGCTAAAGTGGCTGAGTGGCCTCCCTTGCTAAAAAAGGTATGCCTCATCCAAAAGGGACCTGAGACTCCCTGCTAAAGTTTGGAGGTAACATAATCAGTTATAAGGGCCCTCGTAGGATTAACAACCAGTCAGTCAAATCCCCCCAGAGAGGTAATCCTCCATAAAGGCCGTGTGTTGTCCAACCCCTATCTGACTCAGGATACAAGAAAAATAACCCCTGCAAGTAACCTATGAGATACCTAAGTCAAGCAACTAATCAACCATTGTATAACCGATGCACAAGCGAATAGTCATAAGTCTGGATTACTGTATGGACAGGGTAGCAAAGCCTGAAACCTTGAAAGTACCATCTCTCATAGGGGTATGGGCACTAGAAAGATCCCCAAATACAAATAAATCGAGAAAAATATCTATGATGCTAGGTGAGTATCCAGGGGTTATCCCTTCAACTAAATTCGCATGACCTTGTGCTTAACTCCAGTGTGAGTGGAGCCCCTTGATATTACCAATTATACTATGGACTTATCAACTCCCTGTCTCAGACACATATGTTGATTTAATTGCCTTGGAGAATTTTACTCACAAAATCCTATTCCAAGGCACTAAATCCTAGACTAGTTTGTGCACCCTAAAAAATAAAATCATCACTAATCAATTTTAATTTAAAGTGTAAATTTATTGGCTTTGATTAATCAAAAAGGTATGGAAGAGGAACTCATGATTTTATGACTCCGCAAGAAAATAAATATGGATATAATGCAAAGTCTATATTTAACTTTTCAATGAATGATATGTTAATAAAAAAAGTGCAGTCTTCAATTTCAACTCTACAATTTAGAAGAAAAATGCAATTATTCGTTAGATGTGCTAAGCTAATGATGAAGATTCAAAGACAAAAATGCCAACCAATGCAAAATGCCTATTTTTTGTATTTTCAATATACTAAAAAGAAAATGCATGGACTGATTAACAACCTGATATTTGAATTCTATTGTCTGTAAAAGCAATAAATCAAGCAGAATACCAAGAAGCCAAGCAAACAACCCAGAGAACAAGGAAAAACAAAAAATGGATAACAAAGAGAAAGACTACACCCAAAAATTCAACTCCAAACATGTTTCCTGTCATCCCAGAGAATCTCAACAGGCACTACAGATATCTAAGAAGGCTCAACAATCTTCAAATCCCACCCAGCAGTCACTAAACCATGCAAACAAGCAAGGGAAATTGGTATACGCGGTTGTTCAGGAGAGCAGATCATATATATGCATCTTGCAGGGAGACATCAAGAATGTATATACGACTGTCAAGACAAAAAGGGGCGTATATGCTTTAAAACAAGTCTGGGAAAGGAAAAAAACATGAAAACTCAGACCCAGAGTGAACAAAATTTGTCAAGCAGCGGTATGACAAGAAACACAAAGGAAAAAGAGCATTGTAAGAAGAAAAATTACTTCAACCCTTAGAAGGAAGATCTATTCCCAAGTGGATTCTCCATTTCTGTTATGAGGGGAAAACTCTCTATGGACAAGGGTAAACCATAATAGGCAAGTATGATTGAAGAAATCACCTCAATTCCAACATATGCTATACAAACCAATGTGCAAGACGAGAAAGAGGCCTACCTTGATCCAACGTTCGATGATGTTCCACCATTGAGAACTTTGACCCAAAGCATTATACCTACAACTAATATTCAACAAACAAGTAGAGAAAGTACATAATGATTATATAAAATGGGTTAGCACATCAGATAGCATAATCCATTAATAAACATTACAAACACGCCCATGGATAATAATCATATATTTGCAAGATATCAATAGGACGGGAAAGGAGTATTTCTATTAATAATTGATCATCAAAAGTGACAACGTTACAGACTTCTGTGTCGGCACGGTTTGAAACCAAGAAACCAAGTTCCTTCCAACTGGGTCTCCACCACTTCAATCCTCCACCAAAGGCAAGCTCATAGGAAAGAGGCAATGGGGTCCTCTCAACAATAGGGAAATATATTGGGGCCTGAACATTTTGTTCAGACTTAAGGGACAAAGGGATGTAGACTCAATATGAAGTAATTTCTCCAAAGTAACTTTACTCTCAAAGTTGAATGCTTTCTCCTCCTTTTCCATAGCTCAAAATTGTGATATTATAGTCTTCAGAATGCAACTGAAGGGCCAAGTTGGAACGTTTCCAGTATATGGAAGGCCAAGGATCAGAGATCTTATGTCGTGACATGGAAACCCGACTCCATTTTTTATTTTCTAGCACAAATCTCGATGTACACAGGTTGTAGTGGAGCAACCTACGTATACGCTTCTTCCATAACTGATAGGGAGCGTACATGTGGAAAAATGTTAATTTTTAGCTCTGGATTCATCAAAAAGGGATGATAAGCCTACATAGGGAAATGGAAAAGGGCCCTATATGCAAGATAGGAATGGTAAGGAAAATCTTGCTATAACAGCTCACACATTAGGGGGCATCTGTTATAACCCTAAATTTCTCTACACATGTATACCTGGCCTTTGGCCCTCTTACTTGCACTTTTTTCCAAGCCTCTACTGAGTTTCTCTTCTAAAAAACCAATTTTTTGAATATGTACATGTCCTACACCAATACTTCTCACGTACATATGCTTGATGCATCACTACAACCCGCGTACTTATGCATGTTGCACCATTACAGCCCACATATACTTGCAAAATTTGCAAAAAATAAAAATTTGCAAGGAATTCGTTGAGATTACAGGCTATTGGGTAGTTTCCCAACTAATACACCACCTATATCCTATCACCCAACCAAATAACCATCCTTTTGTCATATAAAAGGATGTTTTGGGGTCTCATTCCACATCTAGACATAAGAACAATGAAACTCTTCCCATTTCACATCCCCTCCTTGCACAAGTAATTGTAGCCCTTTTGTGAGAATTGCCTCAACATTCCCCAATTATCCCTTCTTCCTCCATCAAAACCCATTCACTTCCCAATAAGAGATCAGAAGGTCAAGAGGAGAGGCCATACAAAGGTGCACTTGGAGATTGGTGAAGAGGAGCCTGGACCATGTTCATGGAGCAGTAGTCAGCTTTGGTTGTAAAGGTATAATCATTGAGTTATTAATAAAAGAATTACATTTCCTGTCTCAAATCATGGTGTATTGAATGCTTTTAATGGTTTATGTTTTGACATTCTAACATATAAACCTAATTTTTATATGAAATAACATTCTTGTAGCTTTCTGTTTGTCCATCTTTGAATGCAAGTCAGCCTTTGGAGGAGGCTTTTAGACAACGAATATTTCAAGTGCGAGGGGATCATCACCGGATGCAGAGTAGAGGTATAGTTACTCAATCCTTCCCATTTTTTATTTTCTTGTATGAGTTTTGGTATGTTTTGGGTAGTTAGAAAAGTAGTTGACTTTTATACAGTTAATTTATCTACCTACATTCTGAACCCTGGCATAGTCATAGGGGGGTTTTTCCTACTCGCAATTTTTAAATAAGGTCCACTATGGTATTCAAATATATTAGTGTGAGCATAATAAATGTAAGAGGACTTATTAGAAGGTTCTAGTTATAGAAAATTCCTCCTATAGAATGTTCTTAGGTGGTTGGTAGCACTATATAAATCGTTTCAATAAATGTAATTGAGGAGTGAAGAATAAGTGTTGTATTTGGAGTGTGTAGATCATTAGGAGGTTTCCCCCTTGAAGAGGCAAGTGAACAGGAGATGATCTCTTCCATAATAGGATCCATTGTATGTTTTTTCTCTACCTGAAGGGTTTTCATAATAATAAAGTGGGAGTTTATCTATATTGTCTCTCAGTATTCATGGCATTATGTATTCAATTCTTTTGTACTTAACTATTTACTCCATCAAATCCATACATACATCTACATCTTCATCAAAAAAATCACCAAGAATAAAATTGCACATTTGTGAGGTCTTATTGCAATGAAGAAATCAACTTTTTGCATCTTGAGGTGGAGGTTTATTCCAATGTGATCTCCTTGCAATAAAGAATTCAACTTATTGCGTCTTGATAGGGAAGTTTGTTCCTCTTTTTCAATTGTTCTATGTTTCTTAGATATATTGTAAAATGGGTACCTAACATGGCTTCTTTCTAGGACCCATTCATTGTGTACTCCCTAGTAGTACTTCAGGGGGTCTGTTGGAGATATTAAACACCCACCTAGTATTTATCTTCCTAATTTCAGTTGTCTATGTTGAGGGTGCCTCTTGTCCTGAGATATTCTCCCCTATATGAGGATGACACATCCTCTTCAGTCATTACTCATATGTACTTCAATTAGACTAGTGGAGTCAAGTCTCACATGGAAATCTCAGTATTATCACCAAGTGTTGTATACACACCTTGGGATCGTCACTAGGAGGGAATAATTGACATGCATGAGGCTAGGAGAGTGATACACATGTGCATGCATGAGATTCTCTCCACTCCAAATGTGTGATCCAATTAATTGATGACTCCATTGTCAATTAACTAAGACTAGGTGGTAGTTCACTCCTATTTCTTTTAGTGTGTTTCCACATCTCTCTAGAAGACCAGGGATGATTTTAAGGATGGTGTTGGAGCCACCCTTGTTTTTTTAGCCTGTCACAATTTTCATTTTGATGCTTGAAATCTAAAGATGGTTTTCTTTTTCCCTCAGAGATATTGAGACCTCTTGAATTTTTTCACATGAGCAGCGACGATTATTCTACTCTCGAAACAAGTCCTACCTTTCGTAAAAATGTTTCCTCTTTTTGTTCTACTTCGGGATCTCGCAGGTCAGATACTATAACTCATGTAATTCACACATCCCAAGTCATGAAATAGCGAATTCGTTTTAAATTTCCACTCGAGACAGTAACAAGGGTAAAGTTTTCCTTAACTCATGATTAAGCATCGACGGGGTTTCACGCCTCGGCGTTCGCCAAATCCAAATTTTTATTGTCATAGCCCTGAGAGCCAATAACGCAAGGTCCTTTTTTGGATAATCCATGTCAAGGATTAAAGGAAAAAATCTAACCGTGGTAAAAGTTCTTCTCGGCATTTCGCCACTCGGCACTATCTTTTTCGAAAATTATAGCATCTAAACCCTGACTCACGAAGTCACGATGTAATTATAACGTGATTAATTAATCACTTAATACAATATTATCTTCCCCTTAATTAATTCATGTTATCGCGATCTTGCGGTTTTGCAGCTCAACATATAAATCTCCCAGAAACTTATCTTCGAAGCTCCGAGTCGCAATATGGAGAAAGTAATAATTATAAAATTAATCGAGCCTCAGATCATGATTACCTTTTTATTAACCAAAGTCACTCTTCGTAGTCTCGGGTGTTAAAGACTCAAAATGTTAAAGAAAAATCCCCGATATAACGTGTAGCGAGATATTGATTAATGTTTGCGAGATTGGATTAATTAAGCTAAATCAAGACATATCCCGCGTTTCGATGCTTGCACGATTCACAAGGAAGCCTTTTCTCTCCATATGCCAACTAACTTTTAAACCGCCAAAATTTATGACATTAATGAGGAAATAGGGTAAATCTATTAATATAAGATCGGATTTTTACGGCAACAATTTATTTCTAAATATGATTAGACAGGCTTGTTTTGAAAGGTACCGATTTTTCAAATATATGTAAGAGCTGCGTTTCATTATAACAAATGCATTTTCATAGCACGCAGAGCTCATCACTTCTGAGTAAACTGACTTCTGTATGTATACGCAGTTCTATTGCAGAAGAGCTAAAAAACGAGCTTCAGCCATGGCTCTGTGGAAAGAAGCAAAGGCGAATGTTGAGGTTTCAGGACAAGGGTCATACAATGTCTCCGATACTTCACCTCGAAGTATCGACTCAGTCCCTAACTGGTCATTTGTTTCAGACATTCTGCAATCAGAATTGGTGGATTATTCTGACGACTCCGACGACAACGAAAGAGATGATATAACCACCAAGTACAAAATAGTCGTCCAATCCAGAATGCAAAGAGTAGCATCCAGGCCACAGTTGCTTCCATATTATGACATGGTCTGATGGGCGTTGGATCATGTGGACATATTGACCAGGACTATCATGAACGAGCAGCGAGTCACCATCGGGACTTTTAGGCCAGAGCATCTGCAAACCATGTATAATGTTAAGGTCCTAACCCGCACATAGGTAGATCAATGTATTTGGATGTAATAAAGGTCAATATTAATAAGACCTTTCAATAAAATAGAATAAGGCGGATCTAAGAAGACCTAATAGAAGATTCCGCTTCTAGAAGGATCTTCCTCTAGATGCTTCTTTTTAGTATAAATAGGAGTCGAGGGTATGAGAACCCTAGCTTGGATATTATTGTAACAGAGCGCTGCTCGATTGGAGGTTTCCCCCT
>ML824215.1:33826-59095 GCA_009831015.1 Picea engelmannii | reverse complement strand
TTTTAGTATAAATAGGAGTCGAGGGTATGAGAACCCTAGCTTGGATATTATTGTAACAGAGCGCTGCTTGATTGGAGGTTGCCCCCTCGAAGAGGCCTGTGAACATTGCTATCTGATTCAAAGTGCTATTTCTGTTGCTATTTTGTATATCATTTCTGTGTATTGTGAAGATTATGCTGGATATTTTACTGTTATTCTGTAATTTCTAGCATTTCGTTTATGTTCTGCATATTTTATATATCTGGTATCTTGCATATAAGCTATCCACGATGTCCGACTACACATATGGCTCTGAGTTCTTAGAGGAATTCAATGAGAAGGAGTGTGAACATTATGATAAAACAATGTCCAGTTTGATAAAGGATTGGGTTTCATGCACCACGAAGTTCAGAGTTGATAACCACGACATTTATTCAATCGCTTCGTTAGAACCGCAGTATAAATATGTGGCCATGATGAAATGCCGATTATATGGGAGAGAGGACACATCACATTTTTTCCTTGCGTGGGTGCCTCTAATGTTTCAGGTCGCAGAAGGTTGCTCCTTTAATTGGGCAAAAATGATTTCAGATAGCTTGACCAATCAGGTCACAAAGTACCGGGAGCAGAAGGAGAATGGGAAGGCGTCGTCATTTTTCATGTCCACATACATTATGGACACAATTTGTTCTATGACACCATTTCCATTGATGAGATGGAGTTGGACTCCGGTCGAAGACGAACCCATACATGTATATCATGCAAAGTTATGGGAAAACAAAGCGGAAAATTTTGCATATGAAATTTTTAACTGGGTGATGGTGCCCCTGCATGTCGCCATTTTTGGTCACCCGCCACCCTGGATCTCGTACAACATAGTAAAAAATCTGAGCAGCATCACAGATTGGTATGTAGAAGCTGAATTTTCCTACCTCAGAGTTTTTGGGGCCTCTATTCCCCCACATGCACTACCATTGTTCATTCCAGACAAGCTGGCTTGTCGGGAGGTTTCCCGACAAATGGTAATTGGCGGTGTGAGAAAAGAGATTAAAGGGTACTCAAAGAAGGTATGATCGTCTTTTCCTATTCATTTTAATTCTTATTCTTTATTATATTTCGAGCATGCCAAAGCCTAGGATGCAGCCCTGGAAGACCTAAATTTGGTCTTCATTGAATACAATAAACATAATCCACAGAGGATCGTGAGCAATCATTTGACTAATTGCGGGCTCAAAATATTTGAGCATGAGAATTCACCCTCGGATGACATTTTCCGAGGGGCGAGGTCCTATGAAGAAATTATAGCCCGGATTCAATCCTTGGAACCTGAGGAAAGAGTCGATGTATTGAAGTTCCAGGAAAACCAACGTATTTGTCTTCCCGTTGTGTTGCAAGGTGAGGGTCCAGGTATTTCGGAGACAAAACAGAAGGATGTCGAAGGTTCTAAAGATGCAACTCCCGACCAAGGAAAACACCAGGACGAGGGGGAACAAATGAAGAATCCAGAAGTAGAGGAAAAGACACCAGACCTACCCAAGAAACAGAATCCAGAGACAGAGATAAAGACTCCAGAACAGTAGAAGAAGTGGATTTCGATCGATACTCCAGGAAAATCAGTGAAGCAGATCGGAGAACCCATCATGTTGGTCACTCCCTTGTAGTTGAAGCAAGGAAATATCGATGCAGGATTGATATTCAATGAAGAATTGAGGCCCATAAGAGTAGAAGAACTCCCTCTGAATGAGTTTTTCTTTGACAAAAAGAGAAAGGCAGTAGTGAAAAGAGAATTCTATAAAGAAGGAGAGGTGACTGCCAAGAAATATAAAGTCATCACTGATGGAAAAGACAAGAAAAATGAGCAATTCGCTACCAAAATAGCAAGGACACTAGGAGAATATGCCTCAGCGAATCAATTCTTAGTCGGGCTCCTGAAAAACCAACTTAAAAGAAAGAATCGCCTCATTAGGACCCTGGAAGCCAGATTGGCCACAAAAACAAAAACAGCTAAAGACCAGGCGAGCGTAGAAATGGAGCAGGCCAGGTTGGCCGATAAGAACGAGATAGAAATGCTAAAAACTAAGCTTGAGCAAGCACAGCTGGTGGCCTGAGATGGTCGGATGCAAGCGAGCCAGTAGAGGGAGTTGATCGAACAACTGCAGGCTAGGGTGGAAATCGCCGAGAATAGGATGATAGACATCAGGATGTTCAAATCCAAGGCAATCGATATTAGGAGCAGAGTCTCTACGGCGCAGCAAAATTTGCTCGCCAAGGTAGAAGCAATCAGGGACAACTATCTGTTGGTAAACCAGATTTCCGAGAACCTATCTGCCAGAGAGAGGGATGCCGAAGCAGCTCAGGTCGCCTTCCAGGAAGCTATCATAGCCACCAACAATAGGGTTTCAGCGGGTACTCCCAGGTTCACCATTGCAGATCAAACCATGGGAAACATTATGTTAAAGGAATGGGAGGATAACATCATCGAAGGCAAGCAACAAGCCCAAAGGATAACCAATTCTGTAGAGGAGGCCTTCAATTCCATAGACAACGAGCTACTGGGTATTGAAAGTGGAAGCAGTGCCGAGATGTTGATGAAAATGAATATGGAAAAGATCTCTCTCGATCTGAAGGAAGAGGAAGAAAGAGATTCGGCTGATATCTCACATATGACTATGGTGGACATAGTCCAAGTAGATAGATGCATGATTAAAAACAGCGTGTGGTTATGCGCCATAAACCTCATAGACAAACAGATGGAGGATAAGCTGTAGCAGTTAGCCCGAGAATGTTACTTCTTCGAAGCCAACTGTCAAGCCGAACCATCACGGTTAATATCTCAGCTGGTGGAAAGATGTATCGCCTATACCGAGCTCGCGCAACAACAAACATCTAGCACCAAGTGAAGACAGAGTGGGAGAAATGGAGTGATTTCTCTCTTCTCTGTCAGAACTGAAATTTTACGACTATTGAGATTCTATCTTACTTGTAAAATTGTATAAATATACGACAAAAAGAAATAAACATGGCTGGACCTTTTTGTGTCGATTGTAACAGAGTTTTTTACATTTGAGAAGTGAATACAAGCAAATCTGAAGATTCTCAATTCTGTCACGACTGTGTTACAAGTTTGTTTCTTTGTATTTCATAGTTCATTTCATTTCATATTAATAATTGATGTGCTTCGTTATACTTTAGTACGACCACTACTATAGCAAATGAATTTTGGTTTTCTGTAATTGTTTATTGTCTTTCCTCTGCACCAGCTATCGGCGGGTGTAAGACCAATCTACATTTTCAAAACTCTACATATATTCTCTGCTACATCAGTTACTTCCTTACATTTTCCTCTTCTGTTTATTTGTGAGATTCTCCCCTGGTAGAAGCCTTCACTATAGACAGCTAAATGTTTTTCTCCCACCTCACATCTTTTATTAAAATATAATACAGTTACGGGAAAGAGCCTTTGATTTGCATCTCTATTTTTATTCCTAAAACCGTAAATTCTCTTTTATTCGACCAAATTGAGACAACACTTAATCTCTCTTTAAAGTCTTTCCTACCTTACTGTTCCTCCATGACTGTCCCTGCACCAACACATCCTAATATCGAACTCAGACTATCAAACCAAATGCACATTGCCTTAAACCTTTTCGACATAATTCTTAAAACTGCTACTAACCAGGTCGAACTTGAACGTTCATGGGCAACCATTGAACAAGATATAACTATCCAGGAACAGTTGGAAGCTAGACAATGCCAACGTAGAAATCTTCCCTAGTTTCCTTTACCAAAGGTTGACGTTACCCTCTTCTCCATCTTTTAACCACTTTCAGATGCCTTGACACTGTACTTTTAAGCCTTAAGTACAGACTCAGGAACAACATCTTTTTGGCGCCATTGTCGGGGACCGAAGTTACGAAATCTTTTTCCCTAGGAAAATGACATATATTTCGTTGAAAGTGTTACCCTTTGATAGTGAACAAAGAGTACACACAGTTTTAAGGATTTTTCAATCTTTCACTTGGCGACTCCACAAAAATAAACTGGCATCTGGTAGAAGGAATACCAGACAAAACCCAGATCTTAAGCAGATTATGCCCATTACCGATCCCAAAATTTTTTTAAAGGCGAGAGGCTCTCTTAAGCCAACCGCTGCAGTTTATAAGCCTAAAAACCCACATTTGAAGACTAAATGTCCTTTAGAACCTTCTACTTCACGCAGTCCTCTTTTTGATACCAAAGATCTGACGTCAAACTGTTCCGAATTTAGGAGTGAGATTCATCCGACTTCTCCATCTGTACACAAATGAAAGGGTCCTTTAGAAAGTTCGTCGACAGTTGACATACCATATTTTCTTCGGTTAAATTTCCCGGTATCACCTAATTTTGAAGAGTGCTTTACACACTCGTTCTCTACGCCTATCGGTTCACTCGATTATATCTCTTGCAAGTCCGAGGAACCAAGTCCTCGCACCCCCTATCGTTCATCTGTAGTTTTTCCACCTCACCAAGAAACCAAAGAGTCACTTTTAATTTTTTGAAACCCCCTTTACGATTTCCCACTAGAATCGATGGAATCCACTGGAGGAGGTGGTGGAGGTGCTCCTGGAGGAGGTGGTGGAGGTGCTCCTGGAGGAGGTGGAGGAGGTTAGGTACATGTCCCTCCTCCCAGAGTGTTTACCAAAGTAGCAGCAAGATATGCTCCCCTGGTTTTACCCGCCCCTTTACATGACCTTCCTGAGAATTATATAAAAAATCTTCCTAAGTTCACTGGGGAGGGGGATCTAACCGCAGCTGAGTATATAAATTTCTTTGACCAGTTCGTAGACATCCTAGGTCTAGAACATGAAGACGTGTATTCGAGACTCTTCGTACAAACATTTGAAGGTCAAGTCCGAACCTGGTTTCAGAACCAACCTGTCGGATCCATCTTGTCTTATGATGCCTTAGAGGATGCTTTCCTCAAACAGTGGGGTGAAAGAAAGATCACCTTTATTATTTAACCGAGTTTGGGTCCTTGAAGAAAAAGAAATCAGAGACAGTTATGGAATTTATCCAAAGATTCAACAAATTGTACAATAAGATCCCAGCCGAAGTTAAACCTTCTGAATCCTCGGCCAAAGTAACCTTCGCAGACGGTTTTGAACCAGATTTTTCCCTTCTTTTATGAGAGAGAAGGGGTGCAACTTTAAATTGGATGCAAGATGACGTGGTAGAGATCGAGTCTAATATGATGGCTTCAGGTAAATTAAAGGCCAAAGTAGAAACAGTGAACCGCGAAAATAGACGTTATAGGGAACCAGTGGGTCCTTCGGGGTCTAATAGATACACTGATGACAGAGTAGATGATATGGCCCGAGTAATTAAAAAAATGTGCAATAAAATCTCTAGGATGGAGTTGGAACAGGTTAAAGCTAATTCTTCTAATAAAAAGGACTTCAGGAGGAACCCAAATCTCCCAAATCAACAAAGACAAATAAATAACGAGGATCAAAAAATACAAGCTCCACTAAAGAGTGAAAATTTTATAGGAGCAAATGACCTCCAAGATTTCAGAGATTCGGATGATGATGTCGCGAACTTCGGTGATGACTGTTAGCAATCGTATCTAGCTAGATAAGATTATGAGAAATCATTAAGCACTCAACAACCGTTGAATGAGGGTGAAGAAAGTGATCATACTGACCCTGGTGAATCTCAACAGGAATCAGAGATGAATATGGCCGAGTTTCAACCCAAATACAATCTAATATCTAAGAGTAAACCCATCTCAATGACTCATCCCAAGAAAATCCTCCAAAGAGGTCAAACTTACGAGCCTGCTCCAGAAGAGAACTTATTACCCAAAAGCAATACAAAAGTAGTAAGCACACAAGAGTCCGAAGTGGGAAAAGTTGAGACCCAAGCACGAGTAGCCGAAACAACAAATAAAACTACGTCTTCAGTTGGGACCAGGAGTAATAAAGCGGTCCAGACGAATAAATCGGAAAGAAAGGATTTGGAGGTATCAACCAAAGAAACAGACAAGGTGAGCACAACTTTCAGTTTTGAAAATGAGTTAAACAAAATTAAGATACCAATCCCTTTGGTAGAATTAGCAAAAAATCTCGTTTATCGGAAGCAAATTACCAAAGCGATGGGTGTCTCCGAGCTAGAAATCTAGTCCGATGTTTTAAACCTGGAAGACGAAAAACCTAACATCACCTTTGGCCCCCATTTTGAAGGGGCCAAAGACACCATTTCTCCCTTCTACATCACTCTAAATGTATATGATCAATTGCTACATAACTGCATGTTGGACTCCGGAGCCTCCCACAACGTTATGCCCAAGATTATTATGGACAAGTTGGGTCTCCAGATCACTAGACCATATGGGGATCTTTACTCTTTCGACTTGCGAAGGGTTAAATGTATGGGAATGATAAAAGATTTGGTAGTTACCCTGGCACAGGTTCCAGTCAAGAGTATCTTGATGGACGCGGTTATTGTTGATATTCCCCCCAAGTATGGCTTACTGTTGTCTAGATCGTGGGGAGCCAAGTTGGGGGGATCTCTTCAGTTGGATATGACATACGCCACCATTCCTATGTTCGGTGGACAGTTTACTCACCTGTACAGAGAAACGAGATTGGCCTATATGATAAGTGACCCTCAAAACCCGAACAATTTCCCTATTTATATTGCAGATCAAGATTTGGGAAATTGTATTATGTCTTTTGACGATGTTTTAGA
The DNA here is from genome assembly GCA_009831015.1 of Picea engelmannii. Lineage (NCBI taxonomy): Eukaryota > Viridiplantae > Streptophyta > Pinopsida > Pinales > Pinaceae > Picea > Picea engelmannii. The sequence goes on along the minus strand of ML824215.1, from coordinate 52,387 downwards.
TGGTTGTCCAGAAGAAAATGATATAGAACAGGACAAGTCAAATTACATGAAAGAAGAGTTGTGTAACACCGGTGTCTGGAAGATGTATTTTGACGGTGCCTCATCCCGTGAAGGGGCCGGTGCGGGAGTGCTTTTAGTAGCTCCCGAAGGAAAGTTCATGGTTCCTTTTCCCTACAGACTACAGTGGGATATAGATTACACTAATAATGTATGTGAGTATGAAGCATTGGTATTAGTATTGGAGGATACCAAGAGGCTAAAGATAAATCACTTAGGGGTGTACGGAGATGCCGAGTTAATAGTAAAACAAATAAACCGATAGTACCTAGCCAAGCATCCTAGATTAAGAGCGTACAGAAATTGTGCCTAGGATCTCATGGAAAACTTTTTCTCGTCTGTAAATGTCCATTTTATTCTACACACAGAGAATTTACATGCTGATGCATTGGCTAAAGCAGCTTCGACCTTCTCCCCTCCCACAAATTTCAAATTGACGTACCACATTGAAATCAGACACAGACCATCTATACCAGACAATATCAGACACTGGCAGGTCTTTGAGGATGACGAACAGATTAAGAAATTTCTTGCAGCAGTGGGTGAATTCTCTGAAACTCATGCAGACCAAGAAAATCAAAATGACCCAATATGGATCATGCAAGAAGGAGAGGATCCTGAAGCTTTCTGAGAAAACATTACGGATCATCGTATGCTAGTCCTTAAAAACAACCAGATTCTGAAAGGATTGATTCCTTTGGAAAGAATTTTTGACTAGAACGACATACCTTTAAAGTCCACTTTACAGCCCCAACCAGAAGAAGTGGAGGACTGCAAAATAGGAACTAAAGGAAACTCCAAGATGGTAAAAATATCAAAATTCCTCCCTCCTGATTTTAAAAGTAAATATAAAGACCTGCTCAGACAGTACAAGGACGTTTTCGCCTAGACTTATGATGAGCTACGGATGTACGAAAATTCCATAATTGATCATAAAATACCTTTAAAGCCTGGGGTTAAACCATTTAGGAAAAAACTTAGACAAATCAATCCCATTCCGTTACCTGTGATCGAAAAAGAAGTCAAGAAACTTTTAGACGCGAAAATAATCGTACCTCTGAGATATTCAGACTGGGTAGCAAATCTAGTCCCGGTCAGAAAAAAGAATGGGGAAATTTGAAACTTAAATAAGTCCTCTCTCAAGGAAAACTATCCACTTCCAGTTAACCAAATGTCTATGATTGACGGTGTTTCTGGATACAATCAAATCGCCATGAATGAACAAGACAAAGAGAAAACTGCTTTCACTACACCATGGGGTATGTTTATGTATGATAAAATGCCTTTCGGTTTAATGAATGTAGGGGCTATGTTCCAGCATGCTATGGACATCACTTTCATTGGAGAAAGGGATAAGTTCGTAGTTATCTATCTTGACGATTTGACGGTTTTCTCTAAGACTGACGAAAAACACTTGGTACATCTCAAGCAGACATTCGAAAAATGTTGTAGGTTTGGTCTAACTCTAAATCCAAAGAAATCACATTTTTCCATGTGGGAAGGTAAGCTTCTTAGTCATATCGTATCTAGGGATGGAATCAGGATTGATCCTAAGAGAATTGAAGCAATAAATACAATAAGTATTCCAAGAAATGTAAGAGAAATTCAATCTTTCTTAGGAACAATAATTTTTTTACGAAGGTTTGTCCCTAATTTCGCTGAGATTGTAAGACTGATCACAGGTATGTTGAAGAAAGACAACGAAGTAAAATGGACAATCAAGGCTAGAGCATCATTTGCTCACATTAAGAAAGTCATAAGCAAGGCACCTGTGTTAGCAAGCCCTGACTATCTGAAAGATTTTCTTATTTTTTCGTTTGCCTCTGAACACATGATTGCTGCAGTACTCCTACAAAAGAATGAAGAAGGTTTTGAAAAACCAATTGCTTTCTTCAGCAAGATCCTTAGAGACGTAGAACTGAAGTATGATATAATAGAAAAACAAGCGTACGCCATGGTAAAGGCATTAAAATCATTCAGAACATATGTATTTCATTCCAAGATAATCACGTATGTGCCTACCAGTTCTGTGAAGGATATTCTAGTACAACCAGACAACGATGGAAAAAGAGGATGATGGCTTGCCAAAATCCAAGAATTTGATCTGGAAGTTAAACCAACTAAACTGATAAAAGGACAAGGCCTGGCTAAACTCTTAGCTGAGTCAAATTTAAGAGCCCTAGGTATCAATTGCCTGCAAGAAGGTCATGAAGACATGAACCTGAATGAGCTAGATGAGCAAGCAGGCCCAAAAAGGATCGAAGAAAAGTTCATATTGTCAAAATGGCACAGAGATATAGTGTCATACCTACTGACTCTAAAATGCCCCAGCGAGCTATCACCATCGAAAGCCAGAACTTTAAAACTTCATGCGGTTAAATATTGTATCACCGGTAGTCAGCTATATTGGAAAGACCCACTCGGTTTTTTATTAGTCTGTTTATTCGATTCGAAAACCGAGTGGGTTATAGATGAATTTCATAAGGGTGTGTGTGGGGGGCATCACACTTGGAGATCTATAGCTTACAAAATTATGAGGGCTGGATACTATTGGCCAAAGCTATTCTCTGACGTTAATGCTAAAGTCCGAGCTTGCAATCCCTGTCAACTATTTGCGGGTAAACAGAAGCTCCCAGCTCTACCTTTGATTCCAGTCAAAACTAAAGCTCCATTTCAACAATGGGGTTCAGAATTTATAGGCGAGATTAATCCCCATTCCGGTGCTCAACACAAGTGGATCCTAACCGCAATAGATTATTTTACTAAGTGGGTGGAAGCCATACCAACCAAAAGGGCAACAGACTCGGTGGTAATCGATTTCTTAGAAGACAATATTTTGTCAAGATTTGGTTGTCCCTGAAAGATAGTTACAGACAATGCCCAAGCCTTTAAATCTATGGCTATGATAATTTTATGTTAGAAGTATAACATCGTTCTCGGCCATTCCACAACATATTACTCCCAGGGAAATGGATTGGCCGAGTCATCTAACAAGAGCCTGGTAAATATAATCAAGAAAATATTGGATGAAAATAAAAGGTCTTGGCATGTGCACTTAAAATACGCATTATGGGCAAATCGCATCAGCACCAAAAGGTCTATCAGCATTTCACCATTTCAAATGGTCTATGGGACAGATTCTGTTCTACCTATAAACCTAGCGCTACCAGTGATGAAGTTATGGCAAGATCAAAATGAAGAACCCAATCATGTAACTAGGAGAATTAATCAGTTGATTGAGGTTCAACAACATAGAGTTGAAGTTGATGAAAAGATGCAAAAGTACCAAGATGATATGAAAGCATTGTTTGACCACAAGGCAAAGGACAGGGAATTCCTTCCAGGTGATTTAGTGCTAAGATGGGATGCAAGAAAAGAGGAAGCCGTGAAGCATAGTAAATTTGACCACCTCTGGTATGGACCATTCAGGGTCTCGGCTCCAGAAGGGAAAAATTCCTTCCTACTGGAAAATATAGACGGAGAATTCCTCAACGCCCCTTTCAACGGGAGGTATCTAAAGCATTACATGACATAATAGTCGCCAATAAAAAATAAAAAAAATAAAAATAAAAAATTTGTGTATATATATGTGTATTTTCATTTAAACATTTCTTTTGATTTTCTTTTTCGTTCACGAACTTTCGACACATTTCAAATAAGATTCGTATTTTTCTTTTACAAGATTCCAGCTACATACGAAACAAGCAAGAAAAGTAATCTGAAAGTCAATGTTAGAAATAAATCGGCATAAACAAGTGATACCTAAAATAGTTTCATATTGATCAAAGAAAGTGGAATGAAAAGGTAAAGATGAGATTCTTCAAAAGACATGTAATTAAAGAACTGATTAAAGAAAACCGAGGTAACACCATGTAAACCGCAATATCAGCTGAACTAATAGATAACATAGTTGTTTCTTGGTTTGATAATCTTTGAAAAAATTTAAGCGATTTAAGCGAATTCGCCAAATCTAAAAGGGTCAGTCAAAGTAAGTTATCCCCGAAAAATCTACAAAAATCAGTTCTGATTTGTTTGACCTCTGTATTTCCAGTCAGTAAATCACTACCTGGCATCCTTTCTATTTTCAGGCTTACCTTTTAGAAAGTCACCATCTTTCCATCTCATATACGGAGGGATAAAAGTTTTTGTTTCAACCTCGTGAGTTTCGAAACAGATTGTGGTAAGAAAGTGGGTCTTCGCATCTACTCGATCCCCTGTTAAGTGAAGGAATGTTTAGAGTGGTCCTAACTTTCCTAGGTTTTTCAACGGTATCGGAGGATTGAAGCTTGCTCAAAGGGGTTTCCCTTAAAAAATTATTTTCCCTTTTCTCCCCAAGAACGAATATGTTGTGAAGGTCGAGGGAAGGTTGGTACCGAGTAATCAAAGTAAGTTGACAGACCTATAATGCAAAATATTACACAGATATCATCCCTAATACAAACTGATTGCCCCCATATTTTTGCTCTAAAAAGCAAATTATAAGACAGGTGGTGAAAGGAAATTCAGAAATGATTGCCCCCACCTAGTCCAAGAGACGATGAAAGGAAATTCATAAATGATTGCCCTTGTCTCAGCATTTAAATGCATGAATATATTCCGAAGAGGTGAAAGGAAATTCAGTAAAAGGGGCCAGATAACTTCACCGGGGTACTGAACAGGCTCGCTGGCAGTGAAGCAATGTCTGAGATATCTGTAAGGATGTTATACATGAATATCACTCTACTCCGGTAACCAATGCTTTTTAAGACCTGAGCCACATCCCAAATTCAAACGGGACTCCCCAATTAAAAACATATAATCTCATTCTTTTGATGCAAGCTGAGAGCCGCAGATCTGTTGGGTCTCCTAGGACTGTTTCGATTGTCTTAAAACGTACCTGAATTTAGTAGCGGGAAAGGGAAAATTGTGAAAGGGACTACAGTTGTGTTTAAAAAGAGTATCTGATTTTGAAAAAACTTTTCAAGGAAAAGAACAAAGTCTTTTTCCCCCTTCGATCCTCTTTTCTCAGCAACCTTTCCGCCTGATTGAATTTTTGACTCCATTTACCCAATATTGGCACGTTGTCTACTATTCTTCCCACCTCACAGGAAGGCGGGATCCCTAGTTGGAGCCTATGTTGGAGCCGCCTTTTTTTTTTTATCCTGTCACAATTTTCATTTTGATGATTGAAATCTAAAGATGGTTTTCTTTTTCCCTCTGAGATATTGAGACCTCTGAAATTTTGTCATGTGAGCAGCGATGATTATTCTACTCTCGAAACAAGTCCTACCTTTCGTAAAAATGTTTCCTCTTTTTGTTCTACTTTGGGATCTCACAGGTCGGATACTATAACTCATGTAATTCACACGTCCTGAGTCAAGAAACAGCAAAGTCGTTTTAAATTTCCACTCGAGACAGTAACAAGGGTAAAGTTTTCTTTAACTCATGATTAAGCATCGTCGGGGTTTCACGCCTCGACGTTCGCCAAACCTAAATTTTTATTGTCACAGCCCCGAGAGAAAAGAACGCGAGGTCCTTTTTTGGATAACCCATGTCAAGGATTAAAGGAAAAAAGCTAACCGTGGTAAAATTTGTTCTCGGCATTTCACCACTCGGCACTATCTTTTTCGAAAATTACAGCGTCTAAACCCTGACTCACGAAGTCACGATGTAATTATAACGTGATTAATTAATCACTTAATCCAATATTATCTTCCCCTTAATTAAGTCATGTTATCGCGATCTCACGGTTTCCCAGCTCGGCATATAAATCTCCTAGAAACTTATCTTCGAAGCTCCGAGTCACGATATGGCGAAAGTAATAATTATAAAATTAATCAACCCTCAGATCACTATTACCTTTTTACTAACCAAATTCGCTCTTCACAATCTCGGGTGTTAAAGACTCAAAATGTTAAAGAAAAATCCCCGATATAACGTGTAGCGAGATATTGATTAATGTTTGCGAGATTGGATTAATTAAGCTAAATCAAGACATATCCCGCGTTTCGATGCTTGCACGATTCACAAGGAAGCCTTTTCTCTCCATATGCCAACTAACTTTTAAACCGCCAAAATTTATGACATTAATGAGGAAATAGGGTAAATCTATTAATATAAGATCGGATTTTTACGGCAACAATTTATTTCTAAATATGATTAGACAGGCTTGTTTTGAAAGGTACCGATTTTTCAAATATATGTAAGAGCTGCGTTTCATTATAACAAATGCATTTTCATAGCACGCAGAGCTCATCACTTCTGAGTAAACTGACTTCTGTATGTATACATAGTTCTATCGCAGAAGAGCTAAAACGCAAGCTTCATCCATGGCTTCGCGGAAAGAAGAAAAGGTGAATGTTGAGGTTTCAGGACGAGGCTCAGACAATGTCTCTGATACTTCACCCCAAAGTATCGACTCGGTCCCTAACTGGTCATTTGTTTCAGACATTCTGCAATCAGAATTGGTGGATTATTTCGACGACTCCGACAACAACGAAAGAGATGATATAACCACCAAGTACAAAATAGTCGTCCAATCCAGAATGCACAGAGTAGCAGCCATGCCATGGTTGCTTCGATATTATGACATGGTCTGATGGTCGTTGGATCATGTGGACATACTGACCAGGACTATCATGAACAAGCAGCGAGTCACCATCGGGACTTTTAGGCCCGAGCATCTGCAAACCATGTATAAGCTACCCACGATGTCCGACTACACATATGGCGTTGAGTTCTTAGAGGAATTCAAGGAGAAGGAGTGTGAAAAGTATGATAAAACCATGTCCAGTTTGATAAAGGATTGGGTTTCACGCACCGCGAAGTTCAGAGTTGATAACCATGAAATTTATTCAATCGCTTTGTTAGAACTGCAGTATAAATATGTGGCCATGATGACATGCCAGTTATATGGGAGAGAGGACACATCACATTTTTTCCTTGCGTGGGTGCCTCTAATGTTTTGGGTCACAGAAGGTTGCTCCTTTAATTTGGCAAAGATGCTTTCAGATAGCTTGACCAATCAGGTCATAGAGTACCAGGAGTAGAAGGAGAATGGGAAGGCGTCGTCATTTTTCATGTCTACGTACATTATGGATGCAATTTGTTCTATGACACCATTTCCATTGATGAGCTGGAGTTGGACTCTGACCAAAGATGAACCCATACGTGTATATCATGCAAAGTTATGGGAAAACAAAGCGAAAAATTTTGCATATGAAATTTTTAACTGGGTGATGGTGCCCCTGCATGTCACCATTTTTGGTCACCCGCCACTCCAGATCTCGGACAGCATAGTAAAAAATCTAAGCACCATCACAGATTGGTATGTAGAAGATGAATTTTCCTACCTCATAGTTTTTGGGGCCTCTGTTCCCCCACATGTGCTACCATTGTTCATTCCAAACAAGCTGGCTTGTCGTGAGGTTGCCCGAAAAATGGTAATTGGTGGTGTGAGCAAAGAGCTTAAAGGGTACTCAAAGAAGGTATGGCCATCTTTTCCCATTCGTTTGAATTCTTATTCTTTATTATATTTTGGGCATGCCAAAGCCGAGGCTGCAGCCCTGGAAGACCTAAATTTGGTCTCCATCGAATACAAGAAACACAATCCACAAAGGATCGTGAGCAATCATTTGGCTAATTGCAGGCTCATAATATTTGAGCATGAGAATTCACCCTCGGATGACATTTTATGAAGGGCGAGGTCCTATGAATAAATTCTAGCCCGGATTCAATCCTTGGCACCCAAGGAAAGAGACGATGTATTGAAGTTCCAGGAACACCGACGTAGCTGTCTTCCCACTGTGTTGCGAGGTGAGGGTCCAGGTATTTCAGAGACAAAACAGAAGGATGCTGAAGGTTCTAAAGATGCAACTCCCGACCAAGGAAAACACCAGGATGAGGGGGAACAAACAAAGAATCTAGAAGTAGAGGAAAAGACACCAGACCTGCCAAAGAAATAGAATCCGGAGACAGAGATAAAGACTCCATAACCGCCGAAGAAGCGTAGTCCGATCGATACTCCAAGAAAATCGGCGAAGATGATCGAAGAACTCATCATGTCGGTCACTCCCTTGTAGTCAATGCAAGGAAATATCGATGCAGGATGGATATTCAATGAAGAATTGAGGCGCATAAGAGTAGAAGAACTCCCTCTGAATGTGTTTTTATTCGACAAAAAGAGAAAGGCAGTAGTGAAAAGAGAATTCTATAAAGAAGGAGAGGTGACTGCCAAGAAATATAAAGTCATCACTGATGGAAAAGACAAGAAAAATGAGCAATTTTCTACTGAATAGCACGGACACTAGGAGCATATGCCTCAGCGAATCAATTCTCAGTCGATCTCCTAAAAAACCAACTTAAAAGAAAGAATTACCTCATTAGGACCCTTGAAGCCAGATTGGCCACAACAACAGAAACAACTAAAGACCAGGCGAGCGTAGAAATGGAGCAGGGCAGGTTGGCCGATAAGAACGAGATAGAAATGCTAAAAACTAAGCTCGAGCAAGCATAGCTAGTGGCCCGAGGTGGTCGGATGCAAGCGAGCCAGCAAAGGGATTTGATCGAACAACTGCAGGCTAGGGTGGAAATCACCAAGAATAGGATGATAGACATCAGGATGTTCAAATCCCAGGCAATCGAGATTAGGAGCAGAGTCTCTGTGGCGCAGTGAAATTTGGTCGCCAAGGTAGAAGCAATCAGGGACAACTGTCTGTTGGTAAATCAGGTTTCCGAGAACCTATCTGCCCGAGAGAGGGATGTCGAAGCAGCTCGGGTCACCTTCCAGGAAGCTGTGACAGCCATGAACAACAGGGTTTCGGCGAGTACTCCCAGGCTCACCATTGCAGAGAAAACTAGGGGAAACATTTTGTTAAAGGAATGGGAGCATAACATCGCCGAAGGCAAGCAGCAAGCCCAAAGGATAACCAATTCTTTAGAGGAGGCCTTCAATTCCATAGATGGCGAGCTACTGGGTATTGACAGTGGAAGCAGTGCCGAGACGTTGATGCAAATGAATATGGAAAGATCTCACTCGATCTAAAGGAAGAGGAAGAAAGAGATTCGACCGATGTCTCACATATGACTATGGTGGACATAGTCCAAGTAGATATATGCATGATTAAAACCAGCGCACGGTTATGAGCCATAAACCTCATAGATGGACAGATGGAGGATAAGCTGCAGCAGTTAGCCCGAGAATGTTACTTCTTCGAAGCCAGTTTCCAAATCGAACCATCGTGGTTAATATCTCAGCTGGTGGAAAGATGTATCGCCTGTACCGAGCTCGCGCAACGACAAACATCTGGCACCAAGTGAAGATAGAGTGGGAGAAATGGAGCGATTTCTCTCTTCTCTGTCAGAACCGAAATTTTGCGACTATTGAGATTCTATCTTACTTGTAAAATTGTATAAATATATGATAGAAAGAAATAAACAGGGCTGGACCTTTTTGTGTCGATTGTAACAGAGTTTTTTACAATTGAGAAGTGAATACAAGAAAATCTGAAGATTCTCAATTCCGTCACGACTGTGTTACAAGTTTGTTTCTTTGTATTTCATAGTTCATTTCATTTCATATTCATAATTGATGTGTTTCGTTATACTTTAGTACGACCACTACTATAGTGAATGAATTTTGGTTTTCTGTAATTGTTTATTGTCTTTCCTCTGCACCAACTATCAGCGGGTGTAAGACCAATCTACATTTTCAGAACTCTACATATATTCTCTGCTACATCAGTTACTTCCTTACATTTTCCTCTTCTGTTTATTTGTGAGATTCTCCCCTGGTAGAAGCCTTCACTATAGACAGCTAAATATTTTGCTCCCACCTCACACCTTTTATTAAAATATAATACAGTTACGGGAAAGAGCCTTTGATTTCCATCTCTATTTTTATTCCTAAAACTGTAAATTCTCTTTTATTCGACCAAATCGAGACAACACTTAATATCTCTTTAAAGTCTTTCCCACCTTATTGTTCCTCCATGACTGTCCTTGCACCAACACAACCTAATATCGAACCCGGACTATCGAACCAAACGCACATTGCCTTAAACCTTTTCGACATAATTCTTAAAACTGCTACTAACCAGGTCGAACTTGAACGTTCATGGGCAGCCATTGAACAAGATATAACTATCCAGGAACAGTTGGAAGCTAGACAACGCCAACGTAGAAATATTCCCTAGTTTCCTTTACCGAAGGTTGACGTTACCCTCTTCTCCATATTTTACCCACTTTCAGATGCCTTGACACTGTACTTTTAAGCCTTAAGTACAAACTCAGGAACAATAGATGGAAATTTATTTTAAAATGTAGAAACCTTGGCGAATTTTACTAATCCTTCATATGCCAACTATAAATGTTTGGCAATATTTTTGTAAAAACATTCAAATTTCTAAGGATTTTATGTAGTTTGTATAAATTTTTGGTGATTTTTAAGGTAAAATCATTTTATCCGATAGAATTTGGGCAAATCGTTTTTAGAACAAAGAATCTTTTTTTTTGGAAAAACCTTGGAAAATTAGCCCATGAGGGAAATTTAGCCCCTAAAATTATCCCTGTAGAAGGCTAACATGGGACATTGGTTTGATCATGTAGCTTATATATATTTAAAAGTATTCACTTTTTGAGTATGGATTAGTGTGGAATACAATTATTTCATTCTTTATCTCCAATTCTTCTCATCTTCTCTCAACTTTGCAAGTTTCACGTTCATTTTTTCTATCTTGATTATTTATGTAGGTTTCACTACAATTTCGCAGTTAGAGATTATCACTCTAGAGGGATTCCCTTGGATTCCTCTAATTTCAATTTCCTTTACTTATAAGGAAAATATCATGAAAATTTATTGAAAATTAAGAGCCATCGTTCCCAATGATTGTAACCATTGGGCCCCTAATACAACACCAACACCACCCATTTGGATTGAAATCATGGGACTATCCAATAATTACTCCCCCATATTGAGCTAAATATTATGGCACTTCCTTGAATAATTTACGGTACCTCCATTTGCAATCATTACTTGAAACTATGGTGATAGAAATTTAAATCAATTGAGAATTTTCGCTAATTTTCCATTAATGAAGTTATAGATACTACCTTGATCAATCAACACTATTACCTTTCTATTTTTTATATATCCTTCTATATTGAGGGTTTTTGGATTATTGATTCCATCTAATGCATGACAATATATGGTTGGAGTAGTCTCTTCTGGTTCTAAATCCTATGATGGTTCCTATTCTTGATGTTCTTCTTCTTCACAATATATTTAGAATAATTTCTTCTCACCACATTTATGCTCATTACTGTACTTTCTATCACAATTGGAACATGGTCCCTTTTCTCTTATTTAATCCATTTTCTGAGGTGTCAACCTTGTAGTTTGAGTGAGGTTAGGAGAGGAATCATGGTACTCTCTATATTTGTTAAAGATCACTCTTCTAGTGTCCATATTTTTACTTTCAACTTTCCTTTCCATACTGAAAGCATGATCTATGGATTCAGGTTTTAAGAGATGCATTTCATGTTGAATGTTCTCCTTTAAAGTGCCCATAAAGATATCTAAAAAATTATCCTCTAGAATGTTCTTTACCCTAAGACTAGTCTTTGGAATTGTTGAATGTTTTCTCTAATTGGAACTCTTTGCCGAAGATTTATCAATTGAATAAAGAATGTGTTTCTCTTAATATCCCCATAATGTGTTATCAATTCATTCATGTTATAGGATATTTACCATTAAACTTCCGCATATCGATCTTAGAAATTAAGTAGTTCCTTGGTGCCAAGTGGAAACCTTGATGATGTGGATCTAGAGGTGATGAATAATCATGATTTTGGAGTTCAATATTTATTTCCTCCACATTTAAATGGCTTCATTGTTCCATGATATATCCTTTAGGTAATATCTCATCTATGGTATGTAACGTGATGGTTTCCATGTAATTTTTTAATTCTTCTGTCTTTTTATCCATCTTATTTTCTATTTGTACCATATTTTCATCCATATTATTCTCCATATATTCCCTATTATAATTCATATTATTTTAAATATCTCATTCCATTTCTATTTGTACATTTATCAAATCAAACTTTTATGTTGACCTATCATTCAATTCATTAATTTCATTCTCCAAATTAAATACTTGGTTATGTATCTCTTCATTTTCTTCATGAGTCATGGTTGATATTTCTATAGGTTTAATGGGATAAGTATTGGAGAACCCTTTTCCATGTGGGACAAAAACAATAATACTCTTGTTTTTTCTCTTTATCACAAATTTTGAATCACCAAAAATAGATCGCTAAGTCAAAAGTTAAGCCCATTGTAAGTTCCATACCTTTCAAACCCTAATTTTGAGTTTGTTTTGTTGGAAAACCATTGTATTGATGTATCTTTAAAATTTCAACCCTTTTGAGTTTGAAATTTCTTCCTGTAGTGTTGTTATATGTATTCTCCGCAATTCCACAGGTTTGACTAAAATTTTATTTTCAAGTGAATGTTATGGTAACCTTCCCAAAACGCTTTTATTTTTATCCATTTATAGAAAGTGAACTTGTATGGAATGCCAATATTCACTTGAAATAATATGATATATCTTATTTCAAAGGAATTTATGGAACTAAATTTGAACTTACCAAGATTTAGATATGTCACTTCTACAAAGAACACTTATTTCATAGTAGTTTTAGGACTAGTCAAATAACCCTAATTTCCATAGCCTATATCTTAGAAAGTAAAATCATTCAAAACATGAAATTTGTACCATAAGTAATTCCTCAAGGAGAAAAAGGAAAACAAATTAGAACCCAAGTATTATGGTCCCTATAAGGTGTTGCAGAGGATTGGAATTATGGCTTACAAATTTGCATTACCTCCATATTCACATGTACATCTAGTGTTCCATTTTTCTTGCTTAAAGAAGGTAATTGGTGATAAGATCCTAGTTCAAACTATTTTACCAAAGATCAATGAAGAAGGGAGAATCATACTAGAACCAAAAACAGTCATTGAAACAAGGGTTAAGAAACTGTGAAATTGAGCAATTACTGAGTACATCATCAAGTGGAAGAACCTACCAATATAAGAAGCAAGACACAAAGATGAGTTCTTCATGCATAAACATTTACAACTAATCAAGTGTTGAGGGAAACACTTGTTTCAAGGGGAAGGACATGTTAACACCTAGAAAAAGCCTCACGTTAAGCATAAATCCCCATGTATAGCCCTAAATATTGAATTGTTACATATTTCTATTGTTATATGACTATTGTTGGCTAGACCTTTTAATTGTAATTGTACTCTTGGTCTCCTATATATATATACTAAAGAGACCTAGTTTTAGGATCATATAATCTTGCACATTTTTTCTATTGTAAAATGAGGTTGCCTCCTTGATGAGGCTTCGCATTCATTCTTCTATATTGATCAAGGCATGGAGTTACTTATATATTTTTTATGCTATTTTTTTCATTTGGTGCATAACACAATCCAAGCATTATAATAAGAAACATCCTCACAACAACAAGCAAAAAAAGGGCCTCAAACCCTCTTAACCAAATTCTACTCCCAATGGTGATGAACGACCAAAATAAAAAAGCAAGAAGACTAAGAGACATTGCAATTTTCGTGGGAGAGATAGTCATGTAGAGTCTAAATGTTTTAAAAACATGAAGGTCTCAGAAGCAACAATGAAGAAGAATAACTTCAATCTTGATTCTTCTTCTTCTAATTTTTCTTCTAATGGACATGCACTTTCTGATTCTAGTTTTTCCTTCAATGCAACATCTACTTATTATTTTAGTAAGAGGATTATTGATTTTGAAGCATCTTATCATATGGATAAGGATAAAGTATTTTTTTCTTCTTTTATTGAATGTAACACCAAAAAAATATTTGATGGCGATGATAGATCCCTTAGTGTTGTATGGTTTAGACTAGTTCAACTAGATGATGGTCATTTTAATGATTTATTATGTGTTCCAAGTCTCTCCTACAATGTTCTATCGGTATATCAAATATATCATTAAAGTGTAGGTAAAATAGTAGAGTTTTTACCTCACTAAATTGTGATCAAGGATTCAAAATATCCTAAGAATGTCCTTTCAAATGGAATTGTTGCTAATGTTTCCAAGTTGTACAAATTTGACAAGTTTGGGTCATCAAATTTTTTATCATTTTTTATTTCTCATAGTGATGACTTGAGAAAAATTTGGCATGAGTGATTTGATCATCTAAGATATCATTGATTGCATTATCTATGAAATAAAAATATGGTTATTATTCTTCCTCTTATTTCTTTAGGAGATGATGTTTGTCCCAACTATGTTCTTGACAAACATTATCAAGATAGGTTTGAAAAATGTACATCTTGATGCCTCTTCTCCCCTGCATCATGTTCATAGTGATTTTTTTGGTATGATTACTTTTCCTTATTTCTTTGGGTTCAAATGCTTGAATTCTTCAAATGAACTTGGATTTATTTCTTAAAACTTAAGAGTGAATATTTTGACATGTTTTTGTCCTATAAGGTGTTGGACAGTTGGTTGTCATAGATTTCAACCCTTGGAGCATTCGTGATACCCCAGAATTGTGGTCAGGATTGATGGTGATTTAGTTTTCATTGATGTCAACAAGAGTGGTTGATGTCAATAGATGTGATGGGTGCATTTGATGAAGTCTACATGAAGCCCCGAAGGTGTGGTTATGGGACTTGAAGTTGGTTGAGAAATATGGACATATAGGATAGTGTAAATGTAGGTAATCCACTCATAGATGGATATTACTCGTCATTTTTTTTTTGGTGATAAGTGGTACGCCACGTGGTTCCTTACGGTTGAGGAGTTATGGCCTTGTGAAGTTGGAAGCCTCGAAGAATGGTCAAGAAGCCCCTAATTGGTTACACGTCAATTAATGAAAGGGTAAAGTGGTTTCAATAAGAAAGTCAATAATCCCTTAAGTTAAGGAAATAGGTTACATAGAAAAAGTATAAATACACCTCAAGGAGTCTCTCATAAGTATACACACACTTACATTGAATATATATCTTGTGAGAATGTTATGGTATAATATTTTGGTCTATTGGTGAATCTGATGTCAAGTCTGAGGCAAAAAACAAAGTGTGAAGAAAGAGAGAAATTTTTAGAGATACAGAGTGATAGGGTTTCTCTATAACCCTAATTAAGCAGGCCCTCATGTGTTAGCTTAAGGGTGTCTCACGAGGCAACCCCTAAGGTTGCCTAGGGAATGTCACGCAAGGCCCCACATGAAAGGTAGTCTTTGTCCCATGAGGACAAGACATATTTGGGGATAATATTGGTACCATTTTGTCGAAGGATGTGTAAGAGATACAGGTCAGTATTACAATTCAGCAGGTCAGATATAGGTTACATGTATGCTTATGTGAATATTTCTTATGCTTGGTTATGGTATGGTACATGCTTAAGACATAATGGTACCGATACATGGTATAGTACACCTTGGTGATGACATGATATCTTGTTAGAAGTACACTCTTGGTTATCTTGATATATGGTTTGGTATGTTTCATGGTTATGGTAGTACATGTATGAGGTGCATACCTTGGTGATATTGGTACATGGTTGAGGTACACCATTGATAGTACGTTCTTTGTATATCCAATGGTATATGGTGTATGGGATAACTGATATAGTATATGCTTGTGATACGTGGTATGGTACATGGTATGGTATAGGTGTTGAGATACATGGTTGATGTGCATGGTTGGCACATGGTATGGTACATGGTATGGTACAGGTACTAATATACATTGTTGATGTACATGGTGGATGGTTGAGGTACATGGTATAGGTGTTGGTGCATGGTTGATGCACTTGATGTTGTACAAGTGTTCGTGTATGGTTGATGCACTTGTTGTGGTATAGGTTTTGGTGTAGGGTTGATGTTTTATATGGTACAGGTTGATGGTTTGGTACATGGTTGAGACACATATCTTGTGATGGTATGTTGGTGAACTTGGTACATGCTTAGTACATACATGTGTTGCTGATGTTCGACATATACTTGAGAGGTGTCCTTGGTATATGATACATGTGAGAGGATCTGTTTGATTATGAGTGATAGTGATAGGTTTGACAGGTTTCTCAGTGACAATTTGGTGACAATGACAGGTTGGAAATAGTGACATGTTGGATATAGTGACGGGTTTACTAGTTATAGGTGGATGTAACAGTGGAAGTGATAGTGGAAGTGGTTGTGGTAGTGTGTGGTATACCTAGGGAGGTACCCAATGGGAATGTAGTTATGTGTTATTAGTGGAAGTCATTTAATATATGGGAATGTGGTCATTCAATGTAAGGTGGACTAGGTCCACTATATTAATAAAGGCCCACTATGGTAGTTGGATGTAATAAATGTGAGAAGGCTCTCTAGAAGGTTCCTAGGAGATAGAGAGAGCTATATAAAGAAGTCTAGGCAATGTAATGAAACATAGTGAAGAATATTGTGATTGTACAAGCAAAGATTGCTTGAGGAGTTTTATCCTTCCATAAGGATTAATATATGGTGTTACCCTACCTCAATGTTGGGTATGTGTTATATTCTTTGCACGAGTAGTAGTGTCTGAGTGCCTGTGCCGGGCAAGTAGGGGGGCGGAGCCCCCTGCGCGGGGGTTCGGGGGCAGTGCCCCCGAAATTTTTTTTTTGGGCCGACATATTTTCGTCGGGCCGACATATTTCCGGGACCACATGATATTAGGTGGTTTTTCGGCACATGGTTTTTTGCCGATGGTTTTCTATTTTCGGTTAAGGAATTAGGGTTTTGGACTAATCTAGGTCATTGGGTTAGGGTTTTGGATGCCGCTGGATCCTATATGTATATTGTATTGTAAACAGTGTAAAAACAATGTATCAATATAATATATGCTGGTTTTCCTGGTTTGGGTTTCCAGGTGAAAAATCTCTGTGTAATGTTTGTATTTGTCATTGTATCTTTTCTGTTCTTTTCTGAATATCAGTTTGCAGTAGATATTGTACAAGGTTAGTATTTACACTCAAGGGTTTTCTATAATAAAGTTGTGGTTTTCTATATGGTTTCATATATATTGTGTGGTAATTGTATTCAGATATCTTTGGATCTATTGTGATATTCTATATTCAGGTCTTTGGTTCTTAATAAATGTTATCAGAGCACTTTCCTTGGTAGAAATTGTGGGTATTTTTTTTTATTTTTGCAGATTTTTTTTTTTCGGAGAAGAAAAAAAGAGGGCCGTAAAATTCCAGACATTTTCAATATATTTTTGTACAAAATTTGCAAAAAACGGTGGTATATCTGAGTTCCTCTCATAAAAACACCCAAGTTGAAAAAAAAAATTATCCAAAACGGAGTCCGGAAGGTCAAGATATTGAGGTTTTAAAATCTGCAATTTTTCAGGGTTTTTCTGCGGATGGCAGCGCGATTGATTTTTATTTCTGTAACATTTGGAGGCTGAATTTGCCCAAATAAATTACATATCTGAGTTCCTCTCACAATTTCACCCAATTTCAAAAAAAAAAATCAGCCGAAACAGAGTCCGGGAAGTGAAGTTATGAGCATTTTAACTTCAACAGTTTTTTAGGGTTTTTCCAGAAAAAGCCACGATTTTCTGTTGTAACTTATTGGGTGAGTTCATAGGATGATTACATGGCTATTTATTCTCAAAACCTAAAAGAAATTCTTGAATCGTTCAAAGCTCAATTGTTTGACACATTGGATGTATTTGCACATGGCCTCACAGACCGCCTCACAGACAGTCTCACAGATGGCCTCAATGATAGTTTTCATAGTATTCAAAATTCATTGAATAACATGCAGGAGAGATTTCTTATGGAGGGCCTCAGGGATGAATATAATCAAGAAGTATATGCTTGGTACGATTTTGAGGCAGATTGTGATAATTGGTATATGGATAGTTGTCATTTTTGGGATGACAACCACTTTCATATTTTATTTGATGACTCTACTCCACCTTCTGTAGAGAACATAAAGGTCCCACATCAAGAGCTAGTTACCAGTGTTCACTCTGCATATTCTACAGTGGTATTATTCCTTCCAGATTCTGCTACGACCCTTTTCCACTATGTGGATGAATATTCTTATTTAGATCCACATGACAGGTGTCAATATTTGGAGCATCATTTTGAGTTGGTTATTGGGTTACAAAATCTTTCACGGAGAGTTCACATGAGCACTTGGACATGGGACCCTGGCTTACAATGGTGGTTGGACTACATCAACATGGTGGCTTTCCTTTCTACATGGGACCTTGTTTCTCCAGTCTTCTTCAACATTATGGTCCACAATTATCCATGGGACCCTGGTATATGGTTGTACATCAAGCGTTGAGGACAACGTTTTCATAAGGGGGATGGAATATAAGGTAGCTAGAGAGGTAGTGGGGGGGCCCAGAGGGCCCATAGTGATAATAGTGGAGGTCATTCAATGTAAGGTGGACTAGGTCCACTATATTATTAAATAAGGCCCACTATGGTAGTTAG
>ML824215.1:0-23927 GCA_009831015.1 Picea engelmannii | reverse complement strand
TTGAATTTTTTAGCCAATTTTGTATAGTTTTGGCCCTTTTGTTGTGCTGTGGAGTTAATCCTTGTGTCGTGAATGACTGTTTTTCTGTGTTGATGATGCGGAGTTCTTGTCGCCCTGTGCGGACGAAATTTCAGTGATAACACACTTACATTGAATATCTATCTTGTGAGAATGTTATGGTCTAATATTTTTCTCTATTGGTGAATAAGATGTTAAGTCTGAGGCAATGGAGAAAGTGAGAAGAAAGAGTGAAAGTTTCATAGTTTCAGAGTGTTAGGGTTTCTCTGTAATCCTAATTAAGAAGGCCCTCACGGGTCATCTTAAGGGTGTATTGTGAGGAACCCCTGCAGGTTTATTAGGGTGCATCAGACGAGGCCCCTCATGACAGGTAGTATTTTTCCCGCGACGACAAGAATTATTTTGGGAGAATGTTGGTACCATGATGTTTAAGGTTTTGGAAGAGTTATAGGTCATTATTATAGTTCAACATGTCAGCTACAGGTTACATGTATTATTATGTCAATATTTCTTATGCTTGGTTATGGTATGGTACATGCTTAAGGCATAATGGTGTTGATACATGGTATGGTACACCTTGGTGATGAAATTATATCATGTTAGAAGTACAATCTTGGATATCTTGATATCTAGTTTGGTATATGTCATGGTTATGGTAATACATGTATGAGGTGCATATCTTGGTGATATTGGTACATGATTGACGTACACCAATGATAGTACTTGCTTGGTATATATTGTGGTACATGGTGTATGGGATGATTCATATGGTATATGGTTGAGATAAATGTATGGTAAATGGTATGGTATAGGTTTTGAGATACATGGTTTATGTACAAGGTGTTGGAATATTGGTTGTTGTCATTGATGTCAACCTTAGTCATGGGTTTTGGACCGCAATATTGATGAAGGTATTTGGACATGAAGAAAAATGAACATGCATATACAACACCCATAGATGGATAGTATACATCATGTTGTTTCCGGTGGTATGTGGCATGTCACGTGGATCCTCATGGTTGAGGAGAAATGAATTTTTGAAGATCACAAAGTGAATTGAAGAAGGAAGTACATGTAGGCCCTGAAGATAATTAAAGAAACGAATTACAAAATAAGAAAGTGTCAGGTTGGCCCTAATGTTAAAAGGAAGTGACATACATGGTATAAATAAATATCATTATACATTCATTTGATACACAAGTCGAAATTCAGTGGAAATCAGAAGTAAAGAAGGACAAATTTCAAGGGAGGATGAAGTCTTTTGGTGATGTGTTCTAAGGTGTTCCGGGTAAAACAATCATAAATTATTCATCGAGAATCCAAATGACATGGGACAGATTGCATTGGAAAGAGTATGAACTTTAGTTTCTTGTGTACGAGTTTCAAAATCATATGTTAAATATTGAGTGTGGGGCATTCTGTACAAGTTCGGTCTCCTGAATAAACCAAAATTGAACAAGGATCATAGTATTCCAAGAATTGAATAATTGTAGAAATTTAAGAAGTCTCAGGAAGCATTATCAGGTTCTATGTGATGGTTGGTTGATGGTGATGTTTTAATGTGAACTTTTATTATCTCTCGTATATTCTTCGGTGGAAGGAAGGGGAAAGGATGGAGAGTTCAACGCTCTCTTGATATTGGAGGATTGTACCTTCCTCTTGGAAGTTGTAGCTACCTTTGGAATTCATTACTTCCCTTGAACAATAACTATTGATTATTTCTCATATATTGTGCATGGTGTATTGTGGTATATTGGTGTAACTCTTATACTATTGTTCATTTGTCATTGGATATAATTGAATGGTTTAAGTATAAGTTGAAAAAGGTTTTAAATTGTACTTGATACTGATTCACCCCCGTCTCAGTATCAACAATTGGCATCAGAGAAGGTTGCCTTTAGAATAGTTTAACCACTGGAAGGAAAATTCTAAGCAGATATGGATGACCATGAGCACATTTCAAATGGGATTCAAAAATTTGATGGAAGAAATTATGCATACTGGAGTGATAGAGTGAAAACTTACCTAATGGCTTTGGGAGTAGACATTTGGTACTCAGTTGTAAATGGCTATGTAATCCCAAATAATGCTCCAACCGATCCAAATGAGAAGAAGCTTATGAGTTGTAATTCAAAAGACAGACATGTTATTCTAGAAGCATTGGCACCAACCATTACTAGCAAAGTGATGGGCTGTAGCACTACTAAGGATGTATGGGACAAACTCAAGAGAATCTATGAAGGTGATCCAAAAGTTAAGCAAATCAAGCTTCAACGACATAGAGCATAATTTGAAAATTTGAAGATGAATGAAAAGGAAGATATTGAAACCTATTTTCTTAGAGTTGATGAAGTTGTTAATGTTATCATAGGATTAGGTGAAGAGATCAATGAATCCTTGGTTTTACAAAAAGTGTTGAGATCACTTCTCTTGAAGTATGATGCTAAGGTCTCTGCCATTGAAGAAACTAGGGACTTGACCAAAATGACAATGGATGAATTACATGGGTCTCTTATAGAATATGAAATGAGAACAACTACAGAAAGTGACCAACCAAACAATGAAACAGCCTTTAAATCCATAAAGAAGACAAAATACAAGGATAACGACCTTGATGAAGAAATAACAAACTTTGTAAGAAGGTTCCAGAAGGGAAGTGGAATATACAAAGGTAAGTCTCCTCTCAAATGCTTTAACTATGGTAGAATAGGACATATTGTTGAAAACTGCTACTATAAAAAGAGAAGTCTCAACAATAAAAAGATCTTCTACTCCAAGGATGATGACATCTCCTCAGATGAGAGTGATGAAGAAGATAATGATGGAGGAGAAGTCCTCTTCATAACCCAAGAAACCCAGGATGATGATCACAAGAATTCTAAATAAGAATAAATCATTCGTGAAGAAGATTCAGATGAAGAAACCAACCTTGATTCCTTTTGGGGAGACAAAAACAATGCAGAGAGTGAACAAGAAGATGAGAATCTTGAAAAGTTGAAGTATGTTGAATATGAAAATAGAAACCTTAGAAACACAAACATAATACTAAAAGGTGAATTGAGTAGTTGTGAAGAATAGAATTACAATCTTGAAAAGACTATTAATAGCTTGAAGAAACAATTAGAAGATTATGAGAAACTGAAAGAAGAATTGGATCACACACAATGGGAGCTTGTATTGACAACAAAAAAGTTGAAGAAGTTTGAAAAAAGCACTGAAAAATTAGATGAGATCCTTAGCAGTCAAAGATATCCAAACGAAAGATAGGACTAGAATACAATGACAGTTTGAAGACAACAAAACAAGAAAATGAAGTTGAAAATGATGAAACCAACATTCCAGAACAAGATGAACAACAAGATAGAAGACTAGAATTCAGAAGGAATGAGACATCAAAAAGATCCTCCCCCATCAGGTATGAAAGTAATCATTATGAAGGAAACTACAGAAGCATAGACCATGAACCCAGATGGACCACACCATAAAGAATATCACTTATGCCCAGGTATCAAAATTTCTTTCTTGGACATTGTTATACTTGTGGAAATTTTGGACACATGGAAATCAATTGTAGAATCAATGAAAGGAATAACTATGGAAGCTACATGAATGGTGAAAATATTAGATATGGAAATGTTCGTAGACCTGTCAAAAAAAATTATAATCCATTTGACCCATTAATGGATCAAAATATTGTATGTTACAAGTGCAATAATCTTGGTCACAAAGCACGAGATTACAGAGAGATGAAGGAAGATTATCGTATGCCAAAAGTCTACATACTAACTACAACATGGAAAAGGAAAGAAATTCCACACAATGAAAATTGTCGAATAGCATTGGTCGCTAAAGAATGCAAAGAAGAAGATGAATGGTTCATAGACAGTGGGTCCTCATCTCATATGACTGGAGATCAAAGAAAATTTGCCAGCTTGAAGAAAAAGGGTGGAAATGTTGCATTTGGAGATGACTCATCTACCAAAATACTTGGAAAAGGAACTATAAATATTGGAAGTGAAAATGAAAAAGCAAGAAAATTCCTATTGGTTGAAGACTTGAAGCATAATCTACTCAGTGTTAGTAAAATGTGTGATCAAGGATACACTCTTACGTTTGACTCCCAAAAATGTAAAATCAGAGAAAATAACTCAGGAATATTAGTTGCAACTGCAACAAGAAGACCAAAAAACATATACATCCTAGACATGAAGAAGAGAGAGAAGATAGAAGCCACAGAAAAGGATTCCAAGGAAGAAAAAGTCCCAAAGACCAAAAACAAGGATGAAGTATTACTGAGTGCCACATGTTCAGAGGGAGAAACCCCAAAGAAGAGAGTTACCTTTTTCCATTAAACTCAGGGGGAGAATCCCTACCATTTTCCATTGATGTCAAAGGGGAAGAGAAATTGGGATCATGATGATAGGGGGAGCATGAGTGTTTCCATCAATGATAAAGGGGGAGATTGTTGGAATATTGGTTGTTGTCATTGATGTCAACCCTAGTCATGGGTTTTGGACCGCAAGATTGATGAAGGTATTTGGACATGAAGGAAAATGCACATGAATATACAACACCCATGGATGGATAGTATACATCATGTTGTTTCCGGTGGTATGTGGCACATCACATGGATCCTCATGGTTGAGGAGAAATGAATTTTTGAAGATGACAAAGTGAATTGAAGAATGAAGTCCATGTAGGCCCTGAAGATAATTAAAGAAAACAATTACAAAATAAGAA
Source organism: Picea engelmannii (assembly GCA_009831015.1). NCBI lineage: Eukaryota > Viridiplantae > Streptophyta > Pinopsida > Pinales > Pinaceae > Picea > Picea engelmannii. The sequence continues at coordinate 19,169 of ML824215.1, read as the reverse complement.
AGTGTCAAGTCAGCCCTAATGTTAAAAGGAAGTGACATAAATGGCATAAATAAATATAATTATACATTCATTTGATATACAAATCAAATTTCAGTGGAAATCAGAAGTAAAGAAGGTCGGATTTCAAGGGAGGATGAAGTCTTTTAGTGATGTGTTCTAAGGTGTTCCGAGTAAAACAGTCATACCTTCTTCATCGAGAATCCAAATGACATGGGACAAATTGAATTGGAAAGAGTACGGACTATAGTTTCTTGTGTACGAGTTTCATAATCTGATGTTAAATATTGAGCGTGGGGCATTCTGTATAAGTTCAGTCTCCTGAATAAACTAGAATTGAACAAGGATCAAAGTATTCCAAGAATTGAGTACTTGTAGAAATTGAAGAAGTATCAGGAATCATTATCAGGTTCTATGTGATGGTTGGTTGATGGTGATGTTTTAATGTTAAGTTTTATTATCTCTCATATATTCTTGGGTGGAAAGAAGGGGCAAAGATGGAGAGTTCAACTCTCTCTTGATATTAGAGGATCGTATCTTCCTCTTCGAGGTTTATCCCTCCCTTTACACTTGGAAGTTGTATCTACCTTTGGAAGTCATTACTTCTCTTGAACAATAACTATTGATTATTTCTCATATATTGTGCATGGTGTATTGTGGTGTATTGGTGTAACTCTTATACTATTGTTCATTTCTCATTGGATATAATTTAATGGTTTAAGTATAAGTTGAAAAAGGTTTTAAATTGTACTTGATACTGATTCACCCCCCTCTCAGTATCAACATAAGGTTGATGTGCATGGTTGGTGTATGGTATGGTACATGTGTTTATGTACATGGTGGATGGTTGAGGTACATGGTACAAGTATTGGTGCATGGTTGAAGCACTTGATGTTGTATAGGTGTTGGTACATTGTTGATGCACATGTTGTGGTACAGGTGTTGGTGCATGATTGATGCACTTGTTGTGGTACAGGTTGTGATGCACTATTGATGCTTTGTATGGTACATGTTGATAGTTTGGTACTACTTGATTTTTTACATGGTTGAGACACATATCTTGTGATGGTATGTTGGTGATATTGGTACATGCTTGGTAGAGGAATGTGTTGGTGATGCTTGGGAAATTTCTTTGGTATATTATCCATATGATAGGATCTGGTTGAGTATCGATGATAGTGACAAGTTGGTGACAATGATAGGTTAGAGACAGTAACGGGTTGGATACAATGACATGTTGACTGGTTATATGTTAATGTAACAATGGAAGTGACGGTCACAATGATAATGAAAGTGATAGTGGATGTGATTATGGTAGTGACAGTTTGGTCTACACTTATATTTCAGAGTGACATGACGGGGTAAGGAAAGAGGGTTGTAGCCTCTTTTTGGTTGGAGCTGAATAATCATGGATTTGGAGATTTCGTCAGGTTGGATCCTGAGAATCAAGCAGTTGTAGCCTCCTTCTGGTTGGAGCCATAGAATTCCGGGAGTTGTGGCTTCCTTCAAGTTGGAGAGCCTTTAAATAGGGGGTTGTAGCCTCCTTCTAGTTGTAGCTAGAGAATTGGGAAGTTGGTTCTTCCAATAAATGTATTATTTGATATGTATAAGAAAGAATTCTGTGGTTTTTTCCCATTTGGGTTTCCACGTAAACTCTGGTGTATTGTGTATTTGATGGGATGTTGTTGATTTTATGTTTCTTATATTTATATGCTCATGGTGTATTGAATTCAATCATAGATGATACATTGATGATATCTTGTTGATAATATTGAATTTTATATATTGTGGTTAAAAGTGGTAAATGTGCTCATACTGATTCACCCCCCCCCCCTCAGTATTCCAACACAAGGTCCTTGTAGAAAAACAATATGGACATAAACTATAGAAATTAAGAACATATAATGGAGATGAATATGTTAACAACAATTTTACGACTTACTACAATACTTAGGTCATTCAGAAACAACTTGTTGTTCCATATACACTACAACAAAATGGTGTTGCTTAGATAAAGAATCACTTATTAAAGGAAATGGAAAATTGTATGATTTAATATAAGGGATTAAGTCTTCATTTTCAGTAGAAAGCCATTAATTGTGCCAATTACATAGTCAATTATTCTCCCATAAAGGATTTAAAATTTAAAACACTGGAAGAAGCATGGAGTAAAATTAAACCAGATGTAAGCCACTTTCATGTGTTTGGTAGGGAAACATGGACTCACATCCCTTATGATAAAAGGAAAGCATTACAACCTAAAAGTGAGAAGTGCATTTTTGTTGGATACTCTAAATATATAAGAGGTTATAGACTTCTTCAACCTCATTCCAATGAAATTATTATTAGGATATATGTTATGTTTGATGAAATTTTCTCAGCATGTAATAATAATTTGGTGTTTGTGTCATCTTTGAACTTTGATCCATCTTTGGATTCTATGTCATCTTCAATTCCCAATTTGTTTTGTTAATGATACTACTCGGGTTTCTCCTTCAAACGATGATAGTGGGGATTAAAATCCATCTCCACTTTCATACCTTACTCCCATTGGGTGCATTGAACATGAACCTGCACCAACACCACAACTTCCTAGATGGGTCCATACAACATGATAAACAACTAGTGATCTTTATAGTGATCCTACAGAACAACTTCATACATGTTCATAGTTCCAACAAGCATCCTCTATTTTGAATCAAATTTAAGAGACTCATGATCCATAAAAAAATGTAGAAGTTTTTATCCATCTAGATTGGGACACCACCATGAATGAAGAATATTGTTCCTTAATGGAAAACAATAATTGGAATCTTGTAGCTCTTTCTAAAGAAATATAACTTGGAAAATGTAAATGGGTGTATAGAAATAAGTATGCATTGAATGGAAGTGTTGAAAGATATAAGGCCTAATTAGTTTCCAAAGGATTTTATCTAGTTGAAGGGATTGAGTATAATGAAACATTTACCCCCATAGCCAAAATGAACTCCATCCATGTTGTTTTATCCCACGTTGCCTCACATAAATGGGAGGTCCATCAGATGGATGTTAAATTTACCTTCTTACATGGGGATTTGCAAGAATAAATTTACAGGGAGCAACCTCCCAGCTATGATTAAAATGAATTCATCATTGTTTGTCACCTTAAGAAATCTCTTTATAGTTTTAATCAAGATCTTTGGGATTTGTATGTTAAAATGGATAGATTTAATCTTATGAAGCAAGTTTTCTTAATGCCATTCTGACCCCCAATGTCGCTACAAACAAAATAGGAAACCATCTCATAATACTTGTTATTTATGTTGATGACCTTATTCTCACTAGTAATGACCCTAATCTTTTAAACGATGTGAAATCCAACCTTAAGAAGAAATTTGAAATGATAGGTCCTTATATTATCTATGTTATTTCCATGGCCTTCATGATTTGGATTTTATGAGAAGAACGAAAATGAATACATATTATTATTATTATTAACACAAAGACACAAGAATAATAGAGATACAGTAAAAATGGTTTCTATTCAATAAGGAAATAAGCTGAAGTTGTAAAATGCAGTGGAAAATAAGCTTGTTGGAATGGTGGTGGATTATCTATGAGAAGAGATGTGATAGTTGCGCTCATTTGCAAGAAGATGGTTACAATGAGGCTCTCCAAGTGTTTTTTACAATAAACATGAATTCCAAAACCCTAGACATCCAAAAACCTAACCCTAGGAGATGAATCACCAAAAGTCATGTGGGCCCCTTTTGGGGTAAGCTAGTACGATCTCCGTTTTAGGCACATGATAGCCAGTTGCAAAGGTCTATTTGAGGAATACACATGTTTTTTTCAGACTATAAATTCGTGTACTGTTTGACTATGGAGAGCCCTAAAAACGTTGTTTAGGGCCTCAAAAGAACCCCGAAAGTCAGGGACTTGAAAACCAGGAAAAAACTGCCAAACTGGAAAACTACCAAAATGAGCTAGTTGGAATAGGTGGGATTACACCAACATCCATCTGGATCAATTCTCCCCCATTAGGAAGAAATGGTCTCCATTGCATTGAGTGCCCCTATCAGATGAGGAAATTTATGTTGAAGTTTCCCACGGGTGAGCCATTTGCCTTGGTGTTAGAGCTGCCATGCTTTGACAACTCGATAAAGTTGGATCCTTTGTTGGCGAGTGCCCTCGACATGTGTGTCCAAAATATGATCATTGGATTCCTATTGCATGCATTTAGGGTTTATCTATGTTGGTGTCAACATTTCTTCTATCTTTGAGGTGTCCAACAATGGTCAGAAGTATGGCCGAAGGAGATCCACATTGAACATTGGGTGGAGACTAAGGAAAGGAGGAATGTTGACCTCAAAATAATTTCCACCCACAACCTTGGTGATGGTGTAAGGTCTGTGAAAAAGTGGGAGAATATTTCGATGGGGACATGTAAGGTGTTCTTTCTGCAAGTGTAACCACACTTTTTCTCCCACCTGAAACTTATGTGGCACCCAGTGTTGATCATGACACTACTTGTACTTGGCATTGAACTTTTGTAAAATATCTTGAAACTGTTGGAAGATGTGTTGGATCCGCTCAATGAACTGGGAGGCTGTGTTAGCTTCAGTTGGAGCAGGTGATGAATTAGTTGGGGTTGTCGCAAGAGGTAGTGCAACATCCATGGGACCTAATGGTTGGAATTCCAACCCCACCTAAAAGGGGTTGTCGTTGGTTGAGATATGTAGGGATCTGTTGTAGATATGTTGAACATAGGGAAGACTCTCATCCCATGTGTGGGGGTGCTTGAAATTATACATGCGCGTGATATGCACTATCATCTGATTGATGAACTTAGTTTGGTCATCTGTCTAGCAGTGGAAGGCAGTGGACTTGGTGAGCTTGGTGTCCAGTAGTGTCTAGAGGCTCGACCAGAATATGTTGAGGAACCGACTGTCCCGATTTGTGACAATGTTTTTTGGGATTCAAAAATGTACCCAGACTCGTTCAAAGAAGAGCTTGGAAGTGGCCTCCATTGTGATGCTTTTATTGCATGCAACCAAGATCACCATCTTGGAAAAATGATCAAAAACCACAAAGACATAGTCATTTCCCCTCTTGGTGGATGGAAGGCCCGACATGCGGTCCATTGACATGGATTCCCAAGGATTTTCAAGAGTAGGAAGATGTGTGTACAGGCCCTTTTTCTTAGTGGTCGGTTTGAAAATAGCCCAGGAAGTGCATGACGTGATATACTTGTTAACATCCTGTTGAAGTTTCATCCAGTAGAAATTTTTCTGCATCACTGCCACTGTCTTTTTGACACCGAAGTGTCTTACCATCTGGCTGTAGTGGGATTCACAAATCATATTCACTCACTCTCTTGATGGAGCATAGAGATGGCCTAGTCAACACAATATCCCATCATGAAGATGGAAATTAGTGACAACTGATTTTGCGCCAAACATTTGGTATGTGGTGGTGAAATCAGGGTCTGTCTCATAGAGGTTGGTTCCTCTGGAGGTCTCGTGGCCGCAAGCGTCTAGAACCATGGTGAGTGTCACAACTGGAGGTCGATTGAGGCAATCAATGACTCGGTTGGTACTACCTAGTTTATACTTGATGTTGAGGTGGAACTGTTGCAAGTATGTGGACCACTTTTGATGGCGGTCATAATGCAATTTTTTCTGTGTCTACATGAACTATAGTGGTTTATGATCCTGTGTGGATGATCGTCTCCTTCTTGAGAATGTAATGTCTCCACTGGCAGCATGCTTGCACATTGGAGTACCTTTCTTTTTAATAATTAGGGTACTTATGAACAACATCTGATAGTGTCTCACTATGATAGGCCACGGGGTGGTCGTGCTCAATGAGAACTATTCCCACAACATATTCCAAAGCATCTATATTGATCTCAAAGGGATATTGCAGGTTTGGTAAAGAAAGAATTGGGGCTGAGAACAAGTGCTACTTTAAATAATCGAACACTTGTTGTTGGGATAGGCCCCACACAAATGTTTCCTTACCACCACCCCTGGTTACTTGGATAAGGGCCCATGCAATATGGGAGAATCCCAACACGAAACTGTGATAGAAATTGGCAAGACCTAAGAATATTTAAAGCTTAGTGAGTGTGGTTGGGGCTGGCCAATCATTGCTAACCTGGATCTTTCTTGGATCCACATGCACACCATGTCGATCCATAATGTAGCCTAGGTACTGGACCATGTCCATGACAAAGGAGAATTTTTCCAAATTGGCATATAGATTGTGTTGTCGTAGGGTATGCAGAACCTGTTGAATGTGTTGCAAGTGTTTCTCCCAAGTCTTTTTGTATATGAGGATGTCATCCAGATACACCACTATAAAAATATTGGTGAAAGGTCGCAAGATATTGTCCATCATCCTCATGAAATTTATTGTATCATTTTTCAAACCAAAGGGCATGACTAGCCATTCAAAAATGCCTTCTTTTGACTTGAAGTCTGTCTTCCATTCATCTATTTGTTCTATGGGGACCTGGTGGTAGCCAGACTTCAGATAAATATTTCTAAAGTACTTGGCCCCCTTGAGCTGATCCAGGAGGTATTCAATTTTTGGAATCAGGTACCAGTTCGTAACTATGATTTTATTTAGGGCTCGGTAATCAATGCAGAGTCACCAGGTCCCGTCTTTATTCTACACCAACATGATAGGGCTCCCACAAGGAGATGATATAGGATGGATGTGCCCCTTGTGGAGTAGTTATTGGATCTGTCACTTGATCTCCTCATTCTATAATAGAGAGCGACGATAGACTATCCCATTGTGCAGCGATGCACCAGGGGTCATATTGATGGGATTCTTTATCTGGTAGTGAAAAGGTACCCCGATAGGTGAGGATAAGATATATTTGTATCCTACCATGACCTTTTCCACCTACTTATGTTGTGTGGATAGGTGGGCTGCGGAGGCCCTGGATGTGGCCACAATATTTTGCTCACTCTGAGAGTGAATCACGAAGAAGAAAAATTTACCGGTCTGAGAGATGACCTTCCTGCATTGCTTGGTAGAGATCAAGGAAATAACACTAGGTGGGAGTGCCTTGGGTATCTTGTATAATTTCTTGGTCAAAATAATAAGAACAATGTGATGCCTAGACTCATATACAACAGGACATTTCCATAGATAAGGTTAGCCCAAAATAACATTACAAACTTCTAGAGGAGAAACCTCACATAATACCTCATATTTGAAGGGCTTGATGTCGTATGATAGGTGAGACTGTTGGCTAATGTGGAGGTCACTTCCTTGGTGGAGCCATCCAATGGTCTAGGGTTGCGGGTGTTGCGTTGTTGATAGGGATAGCTGCTCGAATACCTCTTCTAAGATGAGGTTCTTTTGGCTATCACTATCAATGATAAAGTGCAACAGGATGCCTTTTACCCACATCGATGAATGAAAGAGGCACTCACCTTCTTTTGGCTCATCTAGTTCGCTAGGATGTACCTTGGTGGTAGCAATAGTGGCACTAGGTTGTGCGTCAATGATACTTCTCCCCATTTCTAGTTCTGACTCATAGTCAGAACCTACATCTGACTCAAAGGATTTCACCTCATCCACCACTAATTGCTTGGAGTGAGAATCAACAGTTTTATGCCAGGGGATCTTAAGGAAGTCACACCACTTCCTGGTATCATTCTTTGTCTTTCCAGTGTCCTTCTTTGCTTGCATCCTAGACTGGTTTTCCTGAGGCTATTCATCTTTTCTATGTCCTTTTTTATGTGGGTTGGGGCTTCCCTTTACTTGTTTCTGATGTGAAGGGTTCCCAAGTCCAAATTGTCATGTATTTTGTTTAATATTTTTCTCAATTTTGACAGCATATCGATAGGCCATGCACAAGGATGAGATGTCCAAAAACTCCATTTCGTCTTGGATGTATCTATGCATACCACCACGATACTTTAGCACTAGATGTCGCTCATAATATTTGATATCCATCTTGGTGCACAAGGTATGGAAGATATTTTTGATCTCTAGCACTGCTTGGTCTCTTTCTTGCTACTGTGTGGCACTATTACATATTAGAAAAATTTTGACATTCTATTTGCGACATTATGAACAAAATTGGCCATTCTATAAAAAAAAAAAGAGGAAATTTAAAAAAAAAATCTCCATATTGCCCAATAACATCACTCTTGTGACGTAATACAAACACATGTGTTATTTCCATGAAGGTAGGAATATGTCGCTATTGCGATGGCATTGGAGTTTTGTCTCTCTTGCAACATTGGTAAAATAGTCGTCGCACTTGCGACGTTATGGAAACTAGGTTTTCCCCATCCCAACGGTCACCTAGTATTTGACCAAGTCAACTTTGACTTGGTCAACTATTGTCAGAATTGTGACGTTATAAAATCTATAAATATGTTGCATTTTATAGATGTTGTGACAAGTTTGATATAATAACAACACTTCAAAAAGGGTATAAGTCGGTCTTCTTGGAGAACAAAAAAAAAGTATTTTTTTTAGTATATGTCTGTGGGGAATAATGTCAGAAAACATTGGAGATGGGAAAATAATTAAATAGGGTGAAAAGGGTGACGGTAAATGTTATTTCCCTTGCAAAAATTGTTGTACTAGATGTCTCGAAATTGTTTTAATAACAACAACTAAAAAACATTATAGAAAATATGGGCACATGGATGGGGGATCAAATCAATATCATTCCATGGTAATTATCTATATATACATTCATTATATGTTTTAATATTTATTGTAGTCTCAAACTTTTATATTGTTTTATACATGCACTAACTTTTCATGATTGTTTGTAATTATAAAGTTAGATTTCCCCCCTAACTTTTGCACAAAGCACTGAGTAGTAGCATAAATGATGTTGTAGTACAAGATGAAGAACTTGAAACAAATATTGAAGATTAAGTTAATGATCCCATGCAAGCAGATGACAATAATAACATAGTTCAAGATGATGGGACAAATCAAATGATCCAAGACTTATTTGATCATCCAGATTTGGATCATGGGGACAATAGTGATGGTATTTATGATGAACCTTTGATTGAAAAGGAAAATAAATGAATTTATAAAGGGTCAAGATAAAATCTTCTCTCCACTACATTTTTGTTGGTGAACTTGAAAGTTACGAATCATTTTTCGAACACTTGTATGACACAGATCCTAAGGTATGTAATATGTTTCATCACATCTACATAAAGGTTGACTTTTCCCCATTGTTTTTAGTGTTAATTAGCTTGTAAAATAGAAATGAAATATTTACAATTACTATTCTTTACATCAACTATTTATTTTTTATGTTTTAGATTGTTAGGTGAAGTTTTGTTACCCTCGTCAAATATTTTACCTCACATATCGAGATTTAAATGCCATTATGAAAGACATTGGAATGGAGTATCAAATTATAGATTCATGTCTTGATGATCATATTATATATTATGTACAACATGCATCGAAAATAGAATGCCTGATATGTGGTATCAATAGATATCGAACCGATCAAGTAACAAAAATGGTCCCTCAGAAGTTTCTCTGGAATTTTCCAATAATTCTACGTTTGCAACGACTGTTCAGGTTCCAAAGAATAGCACACTTTATAGATTACCATGCATGAAAGAGAATTGAACATGGCATTCTTTGAATGCCTGCAGATGGTTATGCATTTAAGGAAATTGTTGCAAAATGGCCATAATTTACAGATGAACCTCGTAATGTTAGGCTTTCATTGGAAACTGACAGTGTTAATCCATTTGGAGATCTTCAGTTTGTTTACTCAGTGTGGCCTATTTTTGTTATCAACAATAACATTCCTCCTTGGATGTCAATAAAGAGGGAGCAAATAATGTCGACAATGATTATTCCAGGAATTTGTTTACATTAATTTTTCAAATTAAAATTTTTCATTTTTCTCTTTTTTTGCTTAACATCTTTTATTTATTTATTTACGTATATATACATACCATGGTAGTAATTTTGTGTAATTACAAACAATTAGGTAAGTACCAAGTTAAAGATATGAATGAGTATATCGAGCCTCTTATCAACAAGCTACTGAAGTTATGGGAGGGAATCACTATGTATGACATATGTAAACCAATTGGGAAGAAGAGATTTCAATGTCATGGAATACTTTTATGGACAATTCATGATGCCCCATGACTAACACATTTTTATGGTATGTAACGTTCCATATTTCACGCTTGAATAGTATATAATTAATTGAATATATCATGCATGTTGTTTAAATAATCATTTCATATATTAATAATTCGCATTAATCCATCTGTTGCAGGTCTTCAAACAAAGAGTAAATTTGCATTTCTAGTTCGGGGTCCTAAGATGAAATCTCATCGATCAAATTTTTTAGGAAAGGAGGTGTTTAATGAGTATAGACACTTCCTCTCTAAGAACCATAAGTATCGTACTACTGAAAAAGATCTTTTCAATGGGAAACAAGAGATTGGACTAAAACCACAAAGAATGATGCCTCTCCTATGGAAGTTGGCATATGACAGAATTAATCCTTGAGGTACGCATTTTGTTTATGTATCATAAATGGAATCATGTTTTGAAATTTTATTTTAATTATTCATTTTATGTTACCGCATTTGATAAATAGTTTTCTGATTTTTTTTATTCTTCATCAATGTCATCGTTGTGAAGGTAGCAATAATGGTCTTCCATGAGGAATGAAGTGTTATCCCACACAATTCATGAGGTTGCCTTACTATAAGGACCTAAAAATAGTTCATTTATTTGATACAATGCATATCAGGAAGAATGTGACATAAACATTATGGAAAATCATAGATGGCAGTAGGGATAAAGAAAAAATTGTCAAAATTTGTAATGACATTCAGGAATCCAATCATGCAATGCAAAGTGTGATCTGATCAAATAACGATGGACACCAAAATAACCTTCCATGGTTATTAATAGAGAAGCAAAGCAATGGTGTAAAAGAGGTCATTCAAAAAATTAAATTTCCCACGGGTTTTTGTTCAAACATAAAGAATATCTTAACAAAGAAAGGTGCATTTGGTGGGGTAAAAACACATGATTGGCATACCTTCATTAAGGTAATTAATAATTTTAGTATTCATATTTATTTATTGATCGTATACATTTATTGATATTTTTATTTTTTTATGAGGTAAATAGTTGCAATATATTGTAAATGTGTTGAACCTGCACAGAATAGATCTAGCTAGAAAATACCACACATTTGCAGAGAGAAATTGAGAAAGAAGAAGCAAGAGAGAAATAATGGAAGAATTCTCATTAACCGTATTCCACACTCAAAGAGTGAATAATTTACAATATATATAGGATACATGAGTAAATAATGAGCCATAGTGGTGGTCTAGAGTGATTTGGACACACACCAATAGTTACGAGAGTGAATTGCCACCTAGTCTAATCTCTCAAATAGTTACGAGAGTGAACTGCCACCTAGTCTGAGTTAACTAGTCAACTAGTCTTCAGTTAACTGACTGAAAAGAGAGTAGTAAGGAGTTAACTCAATAAATCAAGGGTAATGCGTAATTCTGGTGAAGATCCCAACGCAAGTGCGCATTATCATGGTGATGATCTCAATGTTGCATGGTGATAAAACCAATGCAACATCTAAACTCAACTCAACTAGTCAAACTGAAGTGTCATCTGAAAGAGAATATTCTCCCCTAAATATAGGATACTGGATAATGAATAATTATGACTAATAAACAAGGAAAAACCTTATGAAAAATAAATCCTAGGTCTGTGTGAAGTAACTCCAACACCCCTCCTGAACATCACTATGGTGAAAATAAGCAATGGGTCCTGGTAGCAAGGCCATGTTAGGTACCCAAATACAAAATATATAATGAAATAAATGAGGAAAGAGGGAAAACCTCATGGGAAAACCCCCCCTCAAATTACAATGCATGTAAAAAAAATGAGAAGGAACAAAAACAGTTGCTAAGCAACCTTGTCCTTCACTCCAAGAAGACCTCGCAACTATGCAAGTTTGTGCTCGTTCAAGATTTTATTGAAGATGTAGATGTCTGCATGGATTTGATGAAGTATATGCCTCATTGTGATGTCGACACATATCCACTTTATATTTTTTTAATGAATAATATCCATATAAATTTTGGATGAAATTTTGAAAACCGTGTGGCCGTTTCCGAAAAAATGTTGAAATTTTGTTGATTTTAAAAAGATCATAACTTCACTTTTCAGAATCCATTTCAGACGATTTATTTTTTGAAATTTGATATTTCCCGAGAGGAATTCAAATATCCAATTTGTTTCTGCAAATTGTGATAAAAAAATATCATAATTGAGTCTGATGTGTGCAGCTCCCTTTTTGTCTCCTGAGATGCATGCATTGTGCATGGAAAAGTGTCTTCATGTGACTCTTGAGATGCATGCCATATATCTTCCACATGAATTTTAGAAAAAATATCTAAAATGCAGTAGACTTCATCTTCAATTAATGGAATACAAATTTCTGCAAATACGTTTGTACAAGACTCTTCAGAATAAGAGACTTGATCTTCTAAGGCTTTCTCTTCTGGCTCTATTTGTTCAACCTCCTGCATGAAATCTTCACAATCTTCTTTATTCCCAAATGGAACCTCCAATATGGTCCTTAATTCATTTGGAGTTTATTCTTGTGAGTCATCATATACTTGATGGAGAATTTCAGGAGAAATAAAATAGAGGATACATCTTATGGCCATATCTTGTCATTGAGAAAATCATTTTTCTCATTGGAGGAATCAGGCTCTACGTCCATTTCCATGGTTATTTGGTATAAGCCTCTACTTATAAGAAGAATTATAATCTTTGTCTTCCACTCCAAATAGTTATGAGGTGTGAGAAGTATTATCGGAGAGTAAAACAAAAGTTCCTTCTTTTCTGTGTTCTTCAATCTTTTGTACCTGCAATTTTTTTTTTGGATGTAGCTCTTGTTTAGAAATCCATCGGCTCTGATACCATGTAAATGCATTGAACCTGCACAAAATAGATCTAGCTATAAAATAGCACACACATTTGCAGAGAGAAATTGAGAAAGAAGAAGCAAGAGAGAAATAATGGAAGAATTCTCATTAATCGTATTCCACACTCAAAGAGTGAATAATTTACAAAGATATAGGATACATGAGTAACTAACGAGCCATAGTGGTTGTCTAGAGTGATATGGACACACACCAAAAATTACGAGAGTGAAATTCCACCTAGTCTAGTCTCTCAGCCAGTTACGGGAGTGAATTGGCACCTAGTCTAAGTTAACTAGTCAACTAGTCTTTAGTTAACTGACTGAACAGAGAGTAGTAAGGAGTTAACTCAAGAAATCAAGGGTAATGCATCAGTATAGTGAAGATACCAAGGAAAGTGTGCATTATCATGGTGATGATCTCAATGTTGCATGGTGACAAAACCAATGCAACATCTAAACTCAACTCAACTAGTCAAACTGAAGTGTCAACTGAAAGAGAATATTCTCCAAGTGGAATATTCTCCCCTAAATATAGTAGACCAGATAATGACTAATTGTGACTAATAAACAAGGAGAAACCTTAGGAAAAATAAATCCTAGGTGTGTGTGAAGTAACTCCAACATATATATGCAAAAAAAAAAATCAATTTTTTGTTGTACTTAATGATATGTGTTTTACTTGTAATGTAATATATATTTATATTTTTTGTTGAAACATGTTATTTTGTTGTGTCATGATTTGTATATGGTTTTCATCGAAAGAAATACATGAAGATGATATAAAGTGTTGGAAGAGAGAAATTCCTCGGCTAATGTGTGAAATGCAAAAGTATCTACCTCCAACATTTTTCAATGCACAAGAAAACTACCTCATACACCAAGTTGAGGAAATTGAAATGTGTGGACCTGTACACGCAATGTCAATGTGGACAGTAGAGAGGCACTTGAAATCATTGAAGGCTTTGGTTAGACAAAGAGCACATCCCGAGGGTTCTATGGTGGAGGGATATATGGTATATGAATCCATGGTGTATATTAGTCATTATCTTCCTAAATTAGCAGCGCAAGATATGCAGGCAATGGATTGCATTTGGGATGTGAACTCCATCAAAACATTTTAAAGGGAGCAACTATTGGGGAAATGTATAATGAATAAAGTGAAAGGTAATTAAAATGTGGATATTTTTAATAAATATAAATTTTTCGTTTTTTTTTTGTATATGGTCATACTCATTTAATATTTATTCTTTCATCATTTATTAATATTTACCATGGTTATAACTAATATTTAATATTGGTGAATTGTGATATTTTGATTGGTTAGTTGCTCAAGATTGGGATGCACTACATTTATACATTGCAAACAATATTGATTGTATGAAGGTATGGATTGATAGATGTAAATAACGTCATGAAGTAGGTTATCATGGAAAGAACTGTCTAAATTGGTTAGAGAAGCTCATCGTAATGGATATTCTGATGTTACACAGAGGGAAATAGATTTATCATATTGTTTGAAAGATGGAAAGGCAAGAAAATTCACCCATTTTATTCAGTTATTTTATATTATATTAATGTGATTGTAGGCATGTTTTTTTCATATTATACTTTCCAAGTTATATAAATTTGTTTATTATTAATTGACAATGCATATTTTACATGTCTGGCATATTGCAATTGAAACACCACAAGGCTATGTGGTGCAATGGTCGTAAATTTTTCATCAAACAGTTGGATGAAACCATAAAAACTTCTGGTAGTGGGATAACTACAGTATTCCAAGTCACTAATGTTTCCTCTAGGAGTTACAGACATCCTCAAGAATCTAAAAATAGATACTATGGGTTTTTGAATGATATAATTGAGTGTGACTTTAATTCCTTCAAATTAGTTTTGTTCAATGTCAAATTGTATAGGTTACAAATGCATGAACATGATGAGGAAATAACCGTTATTCAACATTCCAATAGATTTCCGATGATTAAAACAATAGTTTTTGAAAAACCAAATGACCTCTATGTTTTTCCAAGTCAATGTGAACAATTATTTTACTCAAAGGTTCCAGGTAAGAGGGATTGGTCATTTTTTGTTAGATATGATCCAAGAGGAAGGCCAGTAAAGTATACTCTATATGAAGAAGATGATATTGAAGAAGAAGATGATGTAGAATTAGAGTAGGAATAATATGGGTCGATAGATGAAGAATACAGAGAAGATGAACCAGGCGTAGGAGACAATGCACCAGTTCTTGATGATGATATCAATGAAGATATGTTTGAAAATGACATTGATGATGATGATGATATCATCGATCCTTTCAACATTATTTATAAACTGGATGATGATACATATGTCGAGTTGGATGATCAAGAAGAAGATATGGAAGAAGGATGATACAAATGTTGTGTTGGTCGATGAGGTACGCAACTAGATATTTTAATTTGTATGAATTATTCTCTTTAAATAATTTTTTATGTGGGTTAATTACATGTTTTTAAGTTTTATTTCATTTTTGTTTTGGTAGTTTCTATGCATGATTACTATGTTTCTTTTGATTCTTTTCTATTTTATAGATTGGGTATTGGGGAATTGAGAGCGATGTGAGGGGGGGGGGAGGGGCCATATGAGCTTCCACCTTCATGTGGTTGGCCTTGTTTAGTAGAGAATAAATTATTCTTGAAACCAAGAGAAGTTCATTCATTCATATTTATACTCAAATATCACTCAAAAACCCACTCTCTATACCGTCTCATATCGTCCTCATTTCATTTTGATTTTTTGATCAGTTGAATTTTAATGGAAACAACTATTAAAAGACATTTTACTAGGGATAGAGTACACGATGGGAAACAGTGACCTATGATGGGACCAACATTGAAATGTTTTCAAAAAAAATTTGTATGCAACCAAATTTGACATGGATACTCTGTTCACATTTTACATGCACCGAAATTTGACATGGATACTCTGTTCACATTTGACATGCATCGAAATTTGACATGGATAGTCTGTTCCATGTCAAATTTCAATATAGTTCTCATGACAATTATATAGAAGGGAAGTTCCATGTCAAATTTCAAGATAGTTTCGACAACGATTCTATAGAAGGGAATGACAAATGATGACAATGGGAGGTGCATCACGATGAATGTTGATGCAAATATGGACAATCTCAAAGATTATGTGGGGACATCATACGTCCTTGAGTCTTGAAACCCTCCCATATCATCAAAGCATGTGTCTAGTCTAACCATGTCAAATATCGATGCATACAAGCATATATTGAAGAAATTTCAACGTTGGCCCCATTCACTACTCACTATGCGAGGTCGGTGCATGACATTTTTGGTGATTGAATTGAAGCTTATGCGACATCAACTCAACTTGGTAATTCAATAATCAAACCCTCCTTAAGTATTATGTGGGGACATAAAACATCCTTAAGTATCGTGATGAGTGTTATGAGATCCTTAAGTATTATGTGAGTTTCATGGAAGAAATTTGTGATGGTTGTATTGGAAGTTCCATGTCAAATTTCAAGATAGTTCTGACAATGATTCTATAGAAGGGAATGACGAATGATGATAATGAGAGGTGCAACATGATGAAAGTTGATGCAAATGTGGACAATCTCAAATATTATGTGGGGACGTCATACATCCTTGAGTCTTGAAATTGTCCCATACTGTCAAGGCATGTGTCTAGTCTAACCATGTCAAATTTCGATGCATACAGGCACATATTGAAGAAATTTCAACATTGGCCACATTCACTGCTCACTATGCAGGGTAGGTGCATGACATTTGTGGTGGGTGAATTAAAGCTTCTGCAACATAAAATCGACTTGGTAATTCAATAATCAAACCCTCCTTAAGTAATGTGGGGACATCAAACATCCTTAAGTATCGTGATGGGTATTATGAGATCCTTAAGTATTATGTGGGTTCAGTGGAAGAAATTTTTGATGGGTGTATTGGAAGTTCCATGTCAAATTTCAATATATTTATGACAATGATTCTATAGAAGGGAATGACGAATGATGATAATGAGAGGTGCAACATGATGAAAGTTGATGCAAATGTGGACAATCTCAAATATTATGTGGGGACATCATACATCCTTGAGTCTTTAAACCCTACCATACCATTGAGGCATGTGTCTAGTCTAACTATGTCAAATTTTGATGCATACAAGCACATATTAAAGAAATTTCAACGTTGGCCCTATTCACTACTCACTATGTGGGGTTGGTGCATGACATTTTTGGTGGGTGAATTGAATCTTATGCAACATCAAATGGACTTGGTAATTCAACATTCAAACCTTCCTTAAGTATTATGTGGGGACATCAAACATCCTTAAGTACATGATGGGTGTTATGAGATCCTTAAGTATTATGCGGGTTCGGTGGAAGAAATTTGTGATGGGTGAATTATAATTTCCATGTCAAATTTCAAGATAGTTTCAACAATGATTCTATAGAAGGGAATGATGAATCATGACAATGAGAGGTGCATCATGATGAGCATTGATGCAAATGTGGATGATCTCAAATATTATGTGGGGACATCATACATCCTTGAGTCTTGAAACCCTCCCATACCGTCAAGGCATGTGTCTAGTCTAACCATGTAAAATTTCGATGCATACAAGCACATATTGAAAAAATTACAACGTTGGCCCCATTCACTACTCACTATGCGGGTTAAATGCATGACATTTGTAGTGGGCGACTTGAAGCTTCTGTGACATCAAATCGACTTGGTAATTCAATAATCAAACCCTCCTTAAGTATTATGCAGGGACATCAAACATCCTTAATTATCGCGATGGGTGTTATGATATCCTTAAGTATTATGCGGGTTTGGTGTAATAAATTTATGATGGGTGTATTGGAAGTTCCATCTCAAATTTCAAGATACTTCTGACAATGATTTTATAGAAGGGAATGATGAATGATGACAATGAGAGGTGAAACATGATAAAATTTGATGAAAATGTGGATGATCTCAAATATTATGTGGGGACATCATACATCCTTGAGTCTTGAAACCCTCCCATATCGTCAAGGCATGTGTCTAGTCTAACCATGTCAAATTTCGATGCATACAGGCACATATTGAATAAATTTCAATGTTGGCCCCATTCACTGCTCACTATGCAGGGTTTTTGCATGAAATTTGTGGTGGGTGAATTGTCCTTTCAATTATTTTCAATTGATCACGAATATATTTGATTTTAACAGAATATATTGAGAAGAGTTAGAAAACTTCTCCATTTTAATTGAAAATAACATAATTTTAAGAAACAATGTTCTACCTTTGTCTTAAGGTTTCATCCAGTTTCAATAGATTCCTCTAGATGAGAAATGAATCATTATCAACTTATACTTCAAAAAGAATCTCATTCATTATTGATAGCTTGATTAGTTTGACATCCTAACAATTATTCACACCATTCATGGCTTGGGAATCCAGTACATTAGTCTTACTCTACCCTTTTTTTTTCCAAATACAAGTTTGTTTAAACATCTATATTGAAATATGGTAAGCATCCCTTGTTTCCATGATGTAAAATTCTAACTATTCAATTTTCATTTACATGGAACACTATATGAAACAATTAATTCACCATTTCAATGGCCCTCCCTTTGTTGTCAAAATGATCCCTCTATCTCGTTGCACATGTTGAAACCATTTAATGTTAATTCCTCATGGGCTCCATCACCCTATAGGAAAGGATGGAATATTCCCCTCCAAATGATGTTGAATTCTCTGGTAGCTCACTCAGCAAGTACACCTCTATGTCACCTCACTAACTTCGTATGGAGACTCCAATATGACTCTATTCTTTCACTTCTACTTCAAGTTCTTCTCTCCACAATGGGATTTGATTTCATGTAGGTTTTATACACACAAACATGAATATAATACAAATTAGAAATGAGAAAGAGTGAATTCCTTCATACATTAGATGATTCAATGCCTCATTATACTAGGGGAGAGGATGAGTACATTACATAAATCCATAATACCTAACGATTAATTAGTACATTTCCATTATTAAATCACTTTATTGGTTAGATTTTATTATACATCTAAGTCCTAATCCAATTAAATTCTAAATATGATCATTATATATAACAATTTTGGGAAACATTTGGGGAATATAGTCTCCAAGGAAGGTATGTTAG
>ML824213.1:8651-54858 GCA_009831015.1 Picea engelmannii | reverse complement strand
TGATATAAAACTTTACTTTATCGTCTCCCAAATCTGATGGTCATGAATAAATTCAATCAATGGTCTAAATATGTTTTAGAGGTGCAAATGAATGAGGTATAATATAATATCAAGCCCCAAAACTACCAAACGATTAGCAGGACGCGTGGCTCATAGGTGTCTAACTAATTACTAAATAAACCGTCATAATTTGGTTGTTTCCTATTTTTATTGTTTTAAACAATTAAAGGATCCTGAGTTAAAGATGTTATCAACAAAGAAACAAATATTTCCCCTTCTAGGAGTGAAACTTTCAGACACAGGTATGCTAAGAAGTCGATTCATATTTTTAAGTATTTTTGAAATCTTTTCACACATGGATTTTTCTCGAATTTTATTTTTATTTTAGCTCGAGGAATTCGAATGGTCCATAGGAGAAAAGCTACTGGTTCACAATAACTAAAAATAGAAAACCCAATTTTTAGGTATTTGTAGACAAACATTTCGATGTCTTTGAGATTGAAATAACTGAAAAACCTGTCAAGAAACTTGGAAGCATAACATTTTCAAAATTCAATAGATTCAATAGTAGCAGTTAAAAATAGTTAAAATTTAACTGTGTGGGGGTGTGGGTTAGGTAAACCTATTGTTGCTAACATATTTCATTTTTTTGAATTAGTGCATATGTGTGCTCAAAACTATGACCCATTACATAGGGTTATTAGAGATAAAATCCAAAAATATGTTTTCTCAATATCAAAAAATTATATTTCATAGATATTACTACTACTTAATAATAGATAAAAGATGCATGAATATATAGTTGTTCAAAATTTTAGTTCATTGCTAGCTTCAGAAAAACTCATCTTCATGACAGATTTGTTGATTGCACTGGAACAAAATTGACCCTCTCCTAAATTCATCCTTGTTCAAAAAATAAAGGAAAGAAGTTATAACCATTGCTTGCTTAATCCCAACTGATACTCTAATTGATGCAACTATTTTATGTTTTCTTGTAAAAATATATAAAATCATTAAATTCAATTATGTTGGATATTTTTATGATACTATCCATGAACACTTAACATTTTTCAAAGAATGGAAAAGTTTTAGGTATTAGTATTAGTTATTTTATCTTTGGATACACTAACAGTGAACTCATTTCAAATCTCTAAACTTGAAGAAATAAACCATCGGGGAAATTTCCTTCAAGTTAATGAATGGACTAATGTTGTAAGAAACCATGGTCAGAAGGATGGTTACAAGAATTTTATTGATCAATTAAAGTCCATTACATATATTTAATTCATAATGAGTCCCCCCAAAGAATTTCTCCTAAATGCAAAAATGCTTTGCAATTCGGTCATCAAGTAAAGGAGTAAAGGTTGGGGACTAGTATATCTCAAAAAATTACTGAGTTTTGAAAGTTTATGGGTTTGAGTCAAAAGTTTATGGGTTTGAGTCAAAACCTTACAGGTTATGAGTTTTTTTTATTCTTAGTATTTTTTCTTTAGAAATTTGTAAGACAAAGGTTAAAGTTAATTTTTTATCATTTTGCTTCAAAAAGTAAAAACACTCTTCTTCAATTTTGAGATGAAGTTTTTTTTTTTTATAGAAAAGAAAAAATCAATTCTGTATATCATAGAAATAAATTACGAAAAACTTCAATTTCTAAAAAAATGATTCCCAACAATATAATCATTTTCATGTGATTGCTAATATGAGATATGAAGTTGGTCTTTTACCTTATATTCACCATTCATATACAACAAGGGAAATATTAGCAAATAGTTGTTCATGGACAAGGGTTCAACAATTGCTTCAATACCAAAGTTTAAGTCCACCAAAGCAAAAGAGCAACCATAAAGAACTAGTCAAAGAAAGTTTTTCATCCTATGCAATTATAAATATTGAAGTTGATCAAACAAAATATTGAAGTTGATCAAACAAATAGAGAAGTTGACTTCGTAATGGAGACTTCGGAGAAAATACTGTTTGCATTGCATAATTTGAATTTTTCAAAAAGAAGTATCATTAGAAAATTTCTACAAGAAAATATATAATAGGAGCAAATCATTGTATTCGAGACCAGACTAAAAAAATCGTGTAACAAATGGGAATTCATTTTAGTGTATTAACATATATTGAATATTTAGAAAGACTAAAAAGATTATGTAACAAATGAAAATTCATTTTAAATGTATTAATATATACTCAATATTTAGAAAGAAGTAACAGATTGAAAATCAATAAAGCATGGGAACAATTTGGAGACAAGGTACAAATTGCAATTTCATCAAGTTTGTTAATAATAAAACAAAGAAATATTCAAAAGTTTTCCAAAATAAAATCTAACTATTCCATAATTGAAATAATAATAAAACTATTCTTTTAAGCTCCAAAATTTATGGGTATGATACTTTCAAATGGTATTTATTGATGAAGGTATTTTGGAAATGTAGTATTGTATTGTATATTGGTTGGAATGTATTTATAATTTTTTTCACTTGTACCATAATTTCTATATTACTACCAATGTTTTCATTAAAGGTATAACTTATGTTTTGTGTTTACATGTCTAGAATCTTAATAAATATTGCACTATTCAATCATTTATGATACTAATTGTAAATTGTTTTTCATTTTATTTAGTTTATTAATCATGGTTGATTTTGCATCATATTTGTATCTCCTAATTTTGAACCACATTAAACAAATCACTTGACTAGGTGGATATGGCTTAGAGTCTGCATTATAACAACTTTGTAATCATAAGGTTACATTAAATGGCATAGCTAAGGTTTCTAATCACCACATTCAACAAATCCCAAGAGTGGTTTATGAGTCTAATTTAGAAACTCTTTTTGTAGTGATTTTTATGGATAAGAGAAGAACTTGTAACTAATTAAATATGAATTTTTGTGTCTATAGGAATTACAATGATATTTTCCCTATTTGAGAACTATGGCTTAGGTTGTGTGAGCAAGTTAAAGCCAACCAATTGGAATTCTCTCGTGTGGTTTCATAGCCTCATCTTAAGGGCTGCCCCTACAATAAAGTATCTATAGTTGGGTGGAGAAAACCTCTTTGTAATTGCTAGTGAATTGTAGAAAATATGAGTGCTTACTCTTCTTGATGTTATTTATTAAGTTATTCACTTCTAATATGAATAATAATAACTACAAATCTAAGAAGAGTGAATTTTTGGGAAATATTTAATATGATTTAGTCATTTTTTGGAATGCAATAATGGGGTTCATTTCATTTATATGTGTTTAAATACCATGCATGAAGATGTAATGGAATGGAAATATTGAATACTATTATGTTGCTTTTGTATTGATGTAAGAACATCCTAGGACATAAATTATCTTTCACATCTCATTGACTTTTAGTATTTTAGATTTGCTTCCATGGTATTTTCACATATATCATGTTATTACAGAAGCTACTACATAAGTTGCAAAATATATTACAACCATTTCTATAGATCCAAGAATTTATTTTCTTATTCAAGTATTCCATCATGTTGTAGATCCAAGAATCAATTTTTTATGTCTTTGGCACTTGAAAACTTAGGAATTTATTTACCAAGTGAAATCATGGGGACAAGAGCATTGGTTGTGATCACATTATACTTTTGATAAGAGTAATTTTTAATGAAAGAATGTTGTTGTCCAAGGAGACATGCATGAGTCTTGGATAGGCATCATTATGGACACTATGGGAATTTGTAGTACTATTAAGACAAAGTTGTAATCTCAAAAAAATTGCAAAATTCAAATAATGATCCTCCATAAAAGGAAAAAATGATTGAATGTAATCACCACATTAAATGGACATAAGAGTGTACAGTTGGTGGTTCAAATGATGAAATATCAAATATTTGGAGTGATAACACTTAGATTCTTGGTTGATGAGCATGTCCACAAGATAATATAGACTCCACATGGGATGCAATGAATCGATTCATTGATCAAACCAACAGATGGTAGTCGACTGATTGAATCTATTTAAATTCTAATCATCATGTATAAAATCATCTACCCATGAATAATCAAGGAACCTTTGGCCTCTGATAAAAGATCCATTAAATGGCCATGTTAGTGAAAAAATGAACTAATCAGTATTCTTGTAATAGTCCAAACCTTAAATTTTTGAGTGGTCATGGGTGAGAATATTTTTGCTCTTGTAGAATAGGAGGCTAATGAATGAGTGAGGAGGTGATAACCTTCAAACCATGACACTGCTAAATGTAATAGAGGCTTAACATCTTAGCCAATATGGTTAATAAAATTTACATCGTTATGTTGTGGTTTAATTATGTGTACTTAATTGTTTGATTATTTTGGTGTAATTTTTGTGATGGATTATTATTATAGTGACTTAGGAAATTAGAATTGTTTTGCTTGGCTGCATTTTTTCTTTGAAATGTAAGGAGACATTTGTTGAGCCTATGGGGGGGATTGCCAAAGAAATATTCGTCTCAAATTGGTTAATCTATGAATGTTGTTGGGGTGGTTACAAGAAGAGATCCTATAACAAAAATGGAGTGATGGAAAATAAAGGAAGAGGTCATGGAAGACCTAGAAGACCCGAGGGCATGGGACATGTAAATGAACTTGTAGTGATGGTAAGAGAGATGTTGGATAGAATGGATTCCATGGAGGAATCCTAGAGGAGAGGTGTTGTGAATGTGATGTGGAACATTAGTGATGTTGAAGTGTAATTGAGAACTACAAGAGAAGAAATAGAAGAGCATCTGGAAATAGAAGAGAGAATGATCAGAGAAATCAATGGTATTGGAGGTAACCTACACTTGATATTCCTATATATTTTGGAAGTTTAAATCTAGAGGAATTAATAGACAAAATAGTAAAAATGGAAAATTTGTTTTAATTTGAGCACATTGTGGATCCTGGGAGGGATAAGTTTACTGGTATGAAATTGAAAAGTCATTTTTCTTTATGGTGTGATAAGATGCAACTAAATAGAGGAAGTTGTGGTAGAGAAAATATTAAAACTTGTGATAGGATTTTATTAAATTGGAAGCATATTTTTTTACCTGTGGATTATTACTTAAACCTATTGAGAAGATTGTAGAATTTAAGTAAATTAAATATGTTAGTAAATGAGTACATGGAGGAATTTTACAGACCTTCTATAAGGTCTAGGAAGCATGAGGAGAGACTAGAATCCATTTCAAGGTATGTGAATGGTCTAGGCTATGTCATTCATTAAGAGTTTCATTTTTTTATTTTTGTTTATTTTCATAGGATTATTTTCCTTAGGGATTTAGGAGAAATTGTTGAGGAAATAGTAGACCGTGAGGAAAGGTATAGGATATGGAAGGGGGTAGAAAAAATGAAGATAAGATGAAGAAGTTGAAAGTATCTCTAACACCGTGGAATAGCCTATTGGAAGAATATTTGATGCTAACAAAGGAAGAGGGCATATAACAACAGGCAGAGGTAGAGGAGGAAAATATGAATGTATTTTCTTGAGATGTGGAATGCAAGGACATATGGAATTTGAATGCCCAAAATATTTGAAGGATGAAAGAAGACAAGATGGGATAATTTGTATTGAAAAATATAACTTGCAGTAGTAGCAAGTTAGGTTGCGGAATTGAGGGTAGAGAAAAGAGGAAATTTGATGATGAGGAAAATATTGTTGCAACCTAATAAAGAGGTCAAGAAAGAACTAGAACAATGGAAGGCACTCTTAATAATGAAATTTAAAATAGAAGGTAAGTGTTCCTAGTTAATTATTAATTGTGGTAGTTGAAAATTTTGGTTTTTAATGAAGTTGTTCAAATTTTGAAATCAAAGTGTACATCTCATCCAAAAGCATATAAAGTGTCATGGTTACAAAATGGGCATAGGGTCACTATGAGGGAGAAACATTTAATTAATTTTAATATTGGAGGTTATAGTGCGAGCATTCTATGTGATGTTTTGTCCATGTATGCTTGTCACATTTTGTTGTGGAGGCCATGGAAATTTGATGAAAGAGTTATGCATGATGGGAGAATAAATACCAAGTAGTTTGAAAAGGATGGAATAATTCCACTTGCATCCATTGATTGAAGAAGTGGAGAAGGCCACTGACACAATGTTATGTCTAGTGTTAGTGCATGTGAAAGAAGTGGATTAGCAAGAACCTATGGAGCAGTGGGTTGAAGAAAACGAAGAGCAAAGAATGGGTGCTACAATATAAACACTTTTGAAAGAAGATTAGATGGGTTGTTGTCATTCCCATAATGTTTTATGTGGTGGTACATTTATAAAAAATATAGTAGAGAGAGTGGAGGATGTGTCCATGGGGGAAACAACTAAAGAAAAAGTTGGCAGTGAGCATAACAGAATACTTTTGCAGTCCATTCCACAAGCAATGAGAATGGTTCCTAATAGGTAGGTTGGGGTGGAAGTAAGCACCGTTGAGTGGAATCGATGTAAGGAAATACGAATCAATGGGGTAAAAGGAAAGGAGGTAGTGAAACCTTGTGGACTAAGTTTGTAAAGGATAGAAGAAAAACTAAAAAATGGGGTAGATGAAAAACAAATTGGGCCAAGACATTAAAAGAAATATTGTGGATGTTAGCAATAGAAATGGCTAGAGGAGGGTGTCTAGTTTGCACCTTTTGTTGGACTAAATTTTGAGAAGTATTCTCAACATTTCCATCTAAAGAGGTCTGATGCAGGAGCATCCCTAGTGTAGAAAGATATCATGCACATCTCATTCACTTTCAATGGTTTAGATGTCGCTTACATGAAATTTTTATAGATATTTTGTTGTTATAAAAGATACTATAGATCTAATAATCGATTTTCTTAGAGAGACTCGAAGTATACCATCTAGCTGCAGATCCAAGAGTAAGACTATTTTCTTATGAACACATGTTGTTCCCAAGGAGACATACATGAGTCTTGGCTAGGAATCATTATGGCTACTCTAGGGATTTTTAGTAGAGTCAAGACAAAGTTGTAATCACAAAAAAATTGCAAAAGTCAAATATATGATCCTCCATACAATGGACAAAATCATTGAATGTGGGGATAGCTTGGATTTCTATGCATGTTTTCATAAGTTTGTTGAGTATGAATTATGTGTGCATATATATTGGTCATTTTATTTTAGTGTTGGTGTTCAACCATGATTTATGATCTACTTATTCCATGGAATCTGCTATCTAATGTTGTATGATTTTTCCTTAATATGCATTAGTAATTGTTATTTGATATTTTCATCCACTTTTGTTCATTGCTACTAAATCTGGTTGTGATGGAAAAAAGAGAACTTTGAATTAGTTTCACTGATAAGGGGGTGCTTCAAAGCATGAATCCATGAGTTTCAATCAAGAGAATGTCATAAGGAGCATTCAGTTTAATTTTAAATTATAAGTTATAAAGAGTTTTTGGATTTGCTCAATTTTATTGCAATTTTCACCTCCTTTAAACTCAAACTTAAAGTCCTTTAAGAATAACTAAAATAATTAAGAGAACTAAAATGTTGAAAATGAATGGGTTATAATTCTTTTAGTGTCATGACTTTTATAAATACTCAAATTTTAATTGAAATGAATATTAAATTACTTGCAAGATTTTACTTCCAATATAAAATCTAACCATTAATTATTTTTCTTAAATTTAATTATCATAATTTTAGATTTATCCATATTAATTTGATAAATTTAAAAAAAATAAATTAATGAGGAAATCAATGACGAACTTTTATTAACTTGTAAAATTTTTCAATAATATCACAACAAACACAATATAGGTAACCATGTAATATAACTAGCACAGCCACTTCTTTGTGGCTGATGAACGCCGACGACAGCTGTATCATATTCATAAATATATCCCCAAAATAAAATAAGTGCAACAATATGACATTTGTTAATTTATATTGAATGTTGTATAGAATGATTTATTTTATATATATTAATCCTGGTTCATTAAGTAAATTTGACAATCACTGGTTAGAGCAGTAAATTATTAATCATATTAAGTAAATGTGAAAAAGTAAACAAGTAAACGTAAGCATTTATAAATGCAAGGAAGTTATCAATATTAAATTTCATTCATTGATTTGAGAGGACTACTAAGAATATGCCAGCATCTTCAATTGTTAGCCATTCGATTAGAATTTTAGATTAAAAGGTGATTAATTGTGCCCATCTCCAATAGATATACGCCTTTCGGCGTAATAATTATTTTACAAGAAAATACAATAACTCTAACCATATACTGTTTGGTAAACATTATTTTAAATAATAAATAATAAATAATTATAGTGTAGAAAAAATCATACTAGTTATTATTCAGATCAAATCATAGTGACAGTAACATGGGGCGAAATTGTCAACTGGCATCAACGCTTAAAGATCGGTGTCCTTGCTGATCTCTACCTTTACCGGATGTCCTTAGTAAATGTAAACCAGGCGGTTCTAGGTAGTTGTGCCAATTTTCACGATGTGTAGAACGGTAGAACTATTTTACAATAAAGGCAAAGGGGTTCAGTAGTGAGAATACTACCGTACGAAAGATTTCACAAATAACGAGTGAACACAAATGCTTCCTGAGTTGAACCATCGGGGAGTTGCGATGCAGGTGGGGTTTTGGGCATCACCTGGACTGGAGCACCCAAATTGACTAGAGAGCCCGCTATGGCTACAGCCAGGGATGCAGTGAAGTTGGGATCTGCCTTTACCGAAGCCACATAATCCTGCATGATTGATGAATAATTATCCAGTTGATTATGATGATCAAATACCTGACCCATATCGTTAGACAATGAAGTCGAGGCTTGGAAGCTGCCGGCCGCTAAATGTGTACGCTGCAACAGTGATCCTGGCCGATTGAGCCGGCTGTCTGTCAGATCGAGAGTCATTGTGGGAATCGTGCTCGAGGTCGATAGTCTGGCAATGCAGGGTATCAATTTATTGTCCGCAACGATATTTTCTCTATTCCTCCCTCTTGCTCACAACCACCCCAATACTCATCAGATTGGTGCGAAATTGCACCGCTGGATTCAACATTTATAGACCTTGGACACAATATATCTTCTCTGGGATGATCTCGATTGAATATCTGCCGAATTAGAAGGCAAGCAACATTAAGAATTTTTTAGATTCACGAACCCTAATAATGCCAAAGCCAAATTAGCTTCCAAAACAGTATGGTATTACCTGGCTACTATCCACTTCCTTCTGCTGTTGCAAMATAGACCTGATATACTTCTGCAGGTGGTTATATCTACAACACAYGCGCTTGAACATAGACTTGAGCTTCTGATTCTCGTCGTTTAGGMGATCTATCTCGGCCACAATTACCGCTATCTGCACGAATTACAAACCAAGCAATCGGTAAGAAAAGACAKAGCATGACAACATGAATAAACGAAGAAACAAGGCCATAGCTSTGAAAACTCCATGAAAATACCTGATTCTTGTAACCTTCCATCTCATCTCATCTTCAATTTTCACAAACTGCCTGCGAATTCGCAGTGTAGACGTATTAATAGCAAGCGAGGTGTCATCCTTTTGGCATTTGTAAGAAATCGCTGGGTAACTGCATTCTCTACCCCCTCATCCCATTGACCTAGCCCTTGCTATTCCTCAAGTCTTGAGTCTACGGGTCACGTCGAGCCATAAAGTTGGCGTTGTAAATCTGAAATCAGAGACTGGAGTCAATGAGAGCCATTTAGTCAACTTTTCCGTCATGCTACGATGGTGGGAACTTGGAAGTATAAGTCGCGAATTGCGGGCGCATTTTGTTGGCTCGCGAAAAGAGAGCCAACAAACATATCATGAAAAGAAGAAATCTGTATATCTGCTCCATTCCTTTATTTTATCATTATTTTATCACTTTTATCATTATTTTATCACTTGGCATTACGGGAGGGCGTTACATAATTAACCAAGCCGTACAGAAGAACCTCTAGTTTGTTCAATATTATTTTGATAATTAAATGTTAGATATCTAAATCGATCTCTTCTGAGTTTTCACACTTTGCTTTTCGCAATTAGGATTACCTTTTTGGTCTGAGTCGAATCCAGGGTTTTCCGACTCTGTCGAAGTTGTAAATTAAATATAATTACTTTAATCTAAGTCCTATGCGGAAGACTTTTTGAAGATATCCCTATATCTTGGGTTTTGCTTTATCAGGTTTAGGGGTTTAGGGTTTTTAATTGGATAAGATTTTTTGAAGATATCTTTATATCTTGGGTTTTGTTTTATCTGGTTTAGGGTTTTTAATTGGATAAGACTTTTTGAAGATATCCCTATATTTTGGGTTTTGTTTTATCAGGTTTAGGGTTTCTAATTGGATAAGAACAATTTTTGGGGGATTTACTTAGACATTAAAACTCTTTTGCTTTATCAGATTTAGGGTTTTTAATTGGATAGTTAACAATTTTGGGGGGATTTAATTCATCATTAAAATTCTTTTTCTTTATCAGGTTTAGGGTTTTTAATTGGATAGTTCAACAATTTTTTTGAGATTTACTTGATTATTAAAACTCTTTTGTTTTATCAGGTTTAGGTTTTTAATTGGATAGATGAACAACTCCTTTGAGATTTACTTGGTCAATAAAACTACTTAGTCTCATCAAGTTTAGAGTTTTTAATTCAATAGTTGAATAATTCCTTTGAGATTTACTTGGCCATTAAAACTCTATCCATTAAAACTCTTCTTTTAAAGTTTTAAAAATTCAATTAAAATTAAATTCTAAATAAAATTTGTTAATCTCTCCTAGAATATGATAATAGAGTATCATAAATTAAGAGTTAAGATAAATTTACCAATGATATAAATTTTATATTTTTAAATTTTGTATTTATTATTCAACCAATTTAATAGAGTTCTAATTTAATAATATTATTTAATATAAAAAAAATTAATATACTTTATTTAATTTATAAAAGTATCTTTCTTTTACAATACTATTTTATAGAATTTATATATTAGATTGAATTATAATTAATACATATATTTAGGTTTAATAAAATGAATATTATATTTAAATGGTTTTACTATTGCAATTATAAAAATTAGAAATCAAATTCAAAAATGTATATATTTACTATAATAAAAAAATAATAATAAAAGATATCTATGTTCAAAGTATGGGAAGATTTTTAATATTTTCATAAAATATTTATATAGCTTTACAAATTGAATAATGAAAATAAGAAAACAATTTCTCTCTATATATATATTACAAATAAATCATCATTTTAAATGGTTAGAAAACTACACATTTTCTAAGCATTTGAAGCAATATTATGTCTATTAATGCTTTTATAGATATTTGTAAATGTTCATTCCATAAAATGTTCTGGTAAAGAGGCAGAAGAGTTCATTAGGTTGCTTGATAGAGTGTTAGCATATAAATTGTGAAATAAGAGAAGTAAAAACAATACACTTAGGCTAAAAGTTTTAAGTTTTTATTTTTTTTTTGTATTTTTTCTTCATGGGTTTAGTTCAAAATCTAGTCATAAATTTTTAAAAATAGTTGGAATTACCTTTCATCCGCTGTTTTTAGAGGGAACAGAATCAATTTATGCATTCAAAAACATCATTTGACCGAAAAAATTAATAAAACATAAAAGTTGTTTAGATAACTCTTTCAAGCAATATTTCACATAGAAACCCCATAACTTGTCAACACAATTGTTTTTTGAAATTTAGATGTCAATGTTTACTTGGTTATTTTTTGCAAATTTAGAATTACATTTTTCTTCTTAAAAATATCGACTTTGTTGTTTCTGAGGCTACTCTTGTAAAAAGAATAGGGCCAAAGCACCCTATGTAGGAAAATATTCTCCTTGCTTTAGCCTAGTTGAAAATTTCTAATAACAAGAGGCTAGGCCAAAGCACCCTATGGAGGAAAATATCCTCCTCCCTTTAGGCTAGTTGAAAAATTCTAATAAGAAGAGGCTCGGTAATACTCAACAGTGTTGATTTTGATATTGAGTCCTCTCTCCACATCAAAAAAGGGAACCTAGTTAGTGTTTAACCAATTTCAAAGATGACTGTAAAACTAAAATAGAAATACAATTAGAAACACCATTTCCCTAAAGATATTTGATGGGAGCAAAATATTCTCTATAAAAAGATTGATATACAAATCAATAAGATGGAACTTGGAATTGATACATCAAAATTAAAGAAAACATTTTTTCTAGAAAACTTCTATATTGTACTCATAATTCTCTAAAATTCAACATATTCCAATAGTAAATATTGTAATCATAAAAATAAAAGTGATGAATTAGGATATAAGTGTAAAAATATTAATAGTCAAAATTGCAAAGACAACAAGTGAAAAATTTATAAGTCTTTTTGTTGTATTAAAAGTTTTGAAAAATTATAGAGATAAATTTTTTGAGAATAAATATAAGAAAAGCTTTCTCTCTTCAATGTTGGAACTTTTCTATGAAGAAAAACAACAAGAATTACACACTACAAAGAGAACACCTTGTAGTGTACAAAATCTCCCTTCTTTATTTATAGTAGAGTTTATTAACAAAGGGGGGTGACTAGAGGAGAGGAGAGCAAGAGGGAATAAAAAGAGGATTGGAAGAGGGGGAAGAAGTTAAAGGAGAGGAAGAGGGAGAGAAAGGAAAACAAAACCATATTCATATACAAAACCTAAGATCATAAGGAAGTTTTAAATTGCATTGGAAATGATAAATAAATGGAACCAGGGTTGATAGTTGGGTGCCGAATTCTGTAGTGAAGGAATAATTCTTATCTAGACAATCTTCTATTGTTGAAAACAAAGAGTTCATATTTTGGACCCAAAATAGACTACCGATCCTTTTGACAAGGATGCCTTCTCCTCTTTTGAAAATACCCTTCCAGTATTATGTATGCAAAGAATATTTATTGAAGAGATTACCTTCTCACAAGATTCCAAACAAAATTGTCATAAAAAAATTTTTAAAAAGAAATCCATGAGAGAAAAAAATATCTTAAATTGATTGCTTTGTCAACTATTGGCATTCCCATTTATGAAAAATATGAAAGAGATGTTACGTTGTACTTATATGAAACATTTATTTATTTATTTACCATCCTACTCTAATTGAGCAAGAGTGAGTATTTCTTCAAGTATAGGAAAATTTCTAGTGCAACCATATGTGAAACAAATTTATAAGCACACTCATACCCAAATATGGAAAAGATACCTCAATGGTTTCACCTATATGAGAGTCCAATTGCTCTTTTGGAGATGATGCCAAGAATATGGAAGGGTGTTGTGTCCTAGAGACAGCTTGGAACCAAGCTTCGATGTAATATTTTCTCTCTTGTCTCTCTATGGATGTCATATCATGTAATTCCTTGGAAAGCTAGTCACAATCCCTCGAAATACATGAAGGATCTGGAGACAAACATGAAAAAAATTCTTCAATTTCTAGCTCAAGTGGTTTCTCCTCAAATATAGTCCATGACTCTTGGAGCTCCTCTAGATGTTTTTCATGAACTTCCAGATCTTCTACTTGATGTGGCTCATAAGTCTCTTCATCTCTTCATCCTTCTTGAGATATAGATAAGTCTCTAACTGTAACCCAAACTTGGTCTACCTCAGATGTAGATAGGCCTTTGATTGCAATGAGGATTTTCTCCACTCGAGATGTAGGTAGGTATCCATTTCCTATCAAGGTCTGAGAATTTCCTTGAAGTACCATTTATTTGTTTGCTCAACAAAGTATTAATCATTCTTCTTCTGTTGGTTGGTATATCTTGTCTCACAACACGGATTAATACTCAGGTGTTCTTAAAACACCCAAAAAATGATTTATCATTAAGGATCTAAATTTTAAAACTAAGAAATTAAAACTATTTGCAAAAATAAAACACACCAAATTTGAACTCCTTGTGTTACTGGGACGTTGTTTTCACCAAGTTATCAATTCACACAATTCAACTCATAATAAATAAAACTTTCATTAAAATAAAAACACTTATGCATGAAAACGAGAGGACAACCTAACTTTGGAGCAACCCCACTAAAGTAGATGCATGGGATATTCCCTCACATATTACCATCTTCTCTCCACCCTTAGGTCATCCTTAAAACCAATACAAAACTATTAAAACAATCTAATTCAAATACTACCTATTACCGTTTACAATTCCTTGACAATGATGCCAAAATGTTAGTGCAATTATATGTATAATATATTACCAACCATAAATTATCGACCGGGATTCGTAATCAATAGAGTTGTTACACTATATGTGTCGATAATAGATAAGTTCCTATGTCTGATGCGTATATCCTAAATAAGAAACACACAAAACCAATACTCGGTTTTGCAATTTTCAATCTATCTTCCCCACATAGCTTAAAGATCAGAAAGCAACACTCATAAACATAATCCAACAAGTATGTGATCTAAAGGTTCTTCCGTATGCAATGAATCTGTCCATTTGCAGGCTCATGAAAGGAAAATATGAACTTTGACCTTGTTTCCCATAGCAACTAATTTAACAATAATTTGTAATTATCTCTTTGCACATTCTTTACTTTATTTCTACACAGGAAACAAAGGTTTCAATGAGACGTTCCATTTGTTGGCTCATGTAATGCTAAGGATGGAATCTCAAATTGTTCCTGTACTGCGACACTTTGCAAGATAAAAGATGAGATTAAAAGAACACAATAAAGAAATAAATGATCACACACTGAAATAATAAATATTCACACACAGAAATTATAAATGATTATAAAGTTACCACTAGATTATTGTTCACAACTCTTTATGCATCCACACTTAGATTATATTGTAATTCACAATTTACATCAAACATTTCTACTCACAACTGTCATGTACATAATCATGTTTCACACACACTTACATAAATTAGATCCACGTTACAATTACAGTAATCTTTCCAAGTCGGAATGGTGGGCCCTTGCCATGCCAACAGGGAAGCTTAGAGAAAACTCACAGAACAATAAACTTTACAGAACACATAGAATCGATGAATTCAACTTCATATTAATTCTTCAACAAATAAGTTTACAAAAGGAGTCTGTTCAGAAATCCAATCTATAGCATAACAATTCCTCCCCCTTCCCTCATACCAATGAGGTATTATCTATACACAAAAATCCAATGGGAAGGGATAGAACCAAATTCCCACACACTAGGATCTTTCCAACAAATTTTACAGTTTTAGAAATTCGGCCATAACATAAATCTAGAAAAGTTAGCATTAAAGATCCATCCATATCTCCCTCTCCATTGTGAAGTTTGCAAAACTATTTTTTAGTTTTGTAGGTGGATGGATTTTCTAAAAACCCATTTGGTGCTTTTGAAGGATCTGCTTCCATCCGCATGAAAATCAAGGCGCAATATGATAATTTAGAAATATTTGTTGATTTTTAGTTGAATCGTTCCCCCTGAGATGGAGGCCCACATGTGCGATATGGGTGAATTCTAGCTCACAAATTCAAATTTCAACGTCGTTTCGAAGAAAACCCATGTTCCTAAATTTCAATATCCACCCTCATCTATTCAAAAATCAAGTCGAAAATCTGGTACCAAATGAGCACAGGCGAATAAACACTCGTACCGGATGGGCATAGGCGAATAAACACTGGTACCGGATGGGCACAGGTGGAAAAAGAACACTGGTATCGGATCAGTGCAAGTACCAGGATGTTTGATCAAATGGAGGGTGTGATGGTGTTCTCCAAGATTGATTTTCCATCAAGGTATCACTAGTTAGGGATCAAGGAGGATGACGTCCCTAAGACCGCCTTTAAGACGAGGTTTGGACACTACGATTTTACTGTTTTACCGTTTGGCCTGACAAATGCCCCAGGGGTATTTATGAGTTTGATGAACGAGGTGTTCCGCGAGTACTTGGACAAGTTCGTCCAAGCATTCATTAACGATATTTTGATCTACTCTCGGATGACAGATGAGCATGATGAGCACTTGCGTTTGGTACTACAATGTCTGCAAGAGCACAAATTGTACAAAAAGTTGTCCAAATGCTTTTTTTATCAATCGATGATTCACTACTTAGGGCATGTCATCTTCGGTGAAGGTATTGACATGGATCAAGCCAAGGTCGAGGCTATTATGGAATGTCCTGGACCGACGAATGTCACGGAAGTGCATAGCTTCATGGGTTTGGCAGGATACTATCGATGATTCATAGAGGGATTTTCGAAGATAGCAAATCCGATCACGGAATTGCAAAAGAAAAACAAGAAGTTTGTTTGGACTGAGAAATGCGCGGAGGCACTTCGGAGGCTTAAAGAGTTGTTGATGACAACACCGATACTAAAGGTCCCTGACATGGACGCGGACTTCTTGGTATGCACAAACGCATCCAAGGAAGGCTTAGGCGGAGTCTTGATGCAAGACGGACGAGTGATTGCTTACATTTTGAGGAAACTAAGAAGGCATGAGGAGAACTATGTGACGCACGATTTGGAGTTATTAGCCATCGTTTATGCCTTGAAGGTTTGGAGACACTACCTTGTTGGATGAAAATTTGAACTAAAGACTGATCATTGTGGACGACAACACATTTTTACGCAAAGCGACCTGAACGCACAACAACGACGTTGGTCGAAATTGCTTGGCGAGTACGACTTTGAGATTTCTTACATAAAAGGAACAGTGAACTGAGTGGCAGATGATTTGAGTCAGAGACCACGCATATTTTCGGTGTTACCTCTTCAGACAAATCTACATGAGAAGATTCTCACTTTACAGCGTGACGATGACTGGTACAAAGAGGTCGAGGGTTTTATCGGACAAAAAACCATGATGGTACCACGATATGAGGGATTTTCATTTGATAGCGATGGGTTATTGAGGTTTAAAATTCGAATTTACGTACCGCCAAACGATGAGTTGAGGATGTTGATTCTGAGCGAGGCTCATAGAGCTATTGACATGGCTCACCCGAGAGTCATGAAGATGAGGGAAGACCTTAAACCCTTATTCTTCTGGAAGGGAATGAAGGCCGACATAGTCAACTATGTGGCCAGATGTCTGGAGTGCCAACAGGTAAAGGCTGAATATAGACACCCAGCAGGATTAATACAACCACATGCCATTCCGGAATCGAAATGGGAGGTTATTTCGATGGATTTTATTGTTGGAGTTTTACTGACGGCAAGGAGACACAACTCGATTTTCATAGTAGTAGACACTCTGATGAAGAGTGCTCACTTTATACCTATGTGTATGACGTATCAGGCACCTAGCATAGCTAGAGTTTTCATCAGTGATATTGTGAGGTTGTATGGCATGCCTAAGAGGATCATATCCGATCGAGGATCGGTGTTTACTGAATTATTTTGGACGAGTTTCCAAGAGGCATTGGGAACCCAACTTAACTTTAGTACTGCGTATCACCCAGAGACTGACGGACAGAACGAACGAACGAATGAAACCTTGGAAGACATGTTGCGCATGTATGTGATGGACCAACAAAAGCATTGGGTGGAATTCTTTCCACTAGTAGAGTTCGCTTACAACAACAGTTACCAGAGCACCATTAAGATGGCACCTTTCGAGTTTCTTTACGGGCAACCGTGTCGGACGTCGTTGAGTTGGGATCGGCTTGAGGATAGGGTCCTAGTGGGACCAAAAGCAATCCAAGAAATGGAAGAGAAAATGAAAACCATAAGAAAAAGGATTAAAGAAGCGCAGGATTGACATAAGAGTTATGTCGATGTGCACCGAGTCGACCGTAGTTACGAGGTCGGCGATCAAGTCTTCTTGCACGTTATACCACATAAGATTTCAATTAAGTTTGGAAAGGTAGCTAAACTCTCTCCTAGGTTCATGGGACCTTTCGAGATTGTGGAGAGAAAGGGGCCCATGGCCTATCGACTAGCCTTGCCTGATTCCTTGAGGCATACACGATGTTTTTCATGTATCTATTTTGAGACATTATATCAGTGATCCTACACATGTGATTGACATGAGTTCCTTTCAGGTATTGGACGAGGGAGCGCTCACGGATAAGCCAGTCCACATCTTAGATCATCGTGTTCGACAGTTGCGACGTCGAACGATAGACCGGGTCAAGGCCTACTGGGACAATTACAATTCGCACTAGGCGACCTAGGAGAACACATATGATATGCGACAACAATTTCCTTTTTTGTTTGATAGATAGACATATGATACTATGATACATTTATTTCAGAATTTATACTGAGAAACTTCACGACGAAATTTAGACCAAGAGGGGGTGTATGTAACATCCCGCTCTAGCGCACTGAGAAAACTTATTCTTTGAGGACACATGCTCACAAGTGATCCGAACTATTATGATATTAAAACATTTGTCCTTGATTATGATGTGTTATGATAGATGACATGATGTTTTACTGCATTGACATAGACAAGTGCTATTGACTCGGTTTTACTGAGTGTGCAGGGTTTTGGACCTTGAGGATGCAGAGGCATCGACGGAACCCTTGGACTACGGATTGAATCGGGAGTGTTCTATTGGGGTTTGATTATTTTACTGTGATTTTAGTACATATGATTAGATGATATGATGTGGACATGTTCTGACATGATTTTTGATGATGCAGGATGACGATAACTTTCCGACCAGACTCACATATGGAATAAAGGGGCCACACACACGACTACCAGAGAGGTTGAGGGAGAGGTGTGGACAGCAGCTCGGCCACGGCCTACTAGTAGTCCCACCGTGGCTCGAACTGTAGGTTAAAGATTACCTAGTTCGAGAGGACCCACGATGCCACGAGGGCAGACTGCGAAAGTCGCTCGTGATGATTCTAAGGGGCGCACAATAAGGCGACGGCCTTATTCCTTATATGCCCTTAGTCTCCCACAACTTCACCTTGCAGAGTGTTGACTCCAGGGGTTATTGATGTCTACCAATCAGTCAAGAGGCGAGTGGCACACTTGGAGCACGTGGTGCATCATGAAGGGCACGTCGCGCAAAAGAAACACAAGAAGCGAGTGGCACCCTTAGAGCACGTGGTGCGTCTTGAAGGGCACATCACGCCAAAGAAACACTAGAGGCGAGTGGCACCCTTGGAGAACGTAGTGCGTCCTAAAGGGCACGTCGCATTGATGATGTTAAAGGAATGAACCTAAATGGCCTAAGACTAATATCTCATTAAGAAATTAAAAAAAAAATACCTTAATACCTTATAAAAATAAAATAAGAAATTTTAAACTAAAAACCACTTAAGTAATAGTTGTGGACTTCATAAATTTTGGGGTAAAATGAAGAGAGTAAGAACTTAATTAAAATCTGTGGATATCAAAGGTAAAGAAGAAATAAATTATTTAACTTGTGAAAGTGTAAAAAGATATTAAATTAATAATAAAAGGAAAAGAGTAAATAGTGCAACTACCATTTTGGCTTTAATAAAAAATGGGAAAGAAGGGAATAATAAAAATTAGGAAACTAAAAAATGGAGGAAACATAATAAGGGAAAGAGGGGAACTTATGGTAAAAAGCGAGGTCAACATAGTAAAGAATCTGCAATTAAGAACCTTCTAATTTGAACTAAATTAGCAACTTCATTTTAGGGAAATTATTTAAACCTCTGAGAGAATCTAGGAACACCTAGGAGTAAATTTAGGAGCAACTCTAGGTGGGTGAGGGAAATAAGACAATTTAATAAATTAAAGAAAATAGTTAATGGAGAAACGTGGGGGATGGATGACACTTGTGCGAAGGAGAATATTTAAAAGATTTTTATTAAAACTTAATTTAAATGTGATTTAGGAAAATATGGAAGTTCTAAAAACTCTATAAAAGAAAAGGAAGAGAAGGAAGAAGGGGAACGATTGTTAGTGTAACGTTACGCTGTCGAATTTGTGACTTGACTGATTACTTGTGGGGAGTTGGGATTTCCCAGGTCGGATAGGAGTGGTAACCCAACCTTACGAGGTGAGTTGGGAGCTAGACATACCATCTGGATAGTGTGTGGCCCCTTTGTCGCTCGGGGGGCTAAGGGGGAAGCAGAGTACCCCTAGCATTGGCTGGGAGGTACCGGTGAGGTCTCGGCGGTCGGCGAGCGGGAGCGGCACAGAGCTCAAGTGCGGGATAGTGTCTTTGGGCTATTCATCATCGGTCACAGGTACGCAAATGCGTTTGTTTGTTTAAAAATAAAAGGAAAATTGTTTAAAGTTGTATATGAATCCTTATGATGATGATTGATGTGTTGAATTTTGGATCGTCGAGTTTCCTTGTTGTTGTTTTCTGTGCCTAGACTATTATAACCCCGCAATCCTTTGGATGAGTTATCCTTGGCTCTGGCATTCTCTTACTACTAGCTGCAATTTCTTATTGGTGTTCTTTAGGCATTTAAAATTACGGTGGGCATTTATATCTGACTGTGGGCCTTTTTATATATGGCTATGGGCGTTTTGTAATAAAGGGGGCATTTATATATTGCTATGGGCATTTTGTATTGCTCTAGGCATTTATAAATTATGGTGGGCGTTTTTATATATGACTGTGGGCGTTTTGTTTTAATGTGAACATTTATATATGACTGTGGGCATTTATATCTGACTATGGGCATTTTTATATATGGCTATGGGTGTTTTGTAATAATGGGGGAATTTATATATTACTGTGGGTATTTTGTATTGCTGTAGGCGTTTATAAATTATTGTGTACATTTTTATATATGACTGTAGGCGTTTTGTTTTAATGTGGGCATTTATATATGACTGTGGGCGTTTTGTTTTAATGTGGGAATTTATATATGACTGGGGGTGTTTATATCTGACTGGGGACGTTTTTAAATATGGGTGTATGGACATTTTTGTTTTGTAAAATTTAGTTCCGAGAATTCGTTCTGGCAATAGGTGTATTGGCATTTTTGTTTTTGGTAAAATTAGTTCAGGGAATTCATTCTGAAATGGGTGTATTGGCATTTTTGTTTTTGGTAAAATTAGTTCAGAGAATTCATTCTGCAATGGGTGTATTGGCATTTTCGTTTTGTAAAATTAGTTCTGAGAATTCGTTCTGGCAATGAGTGTATTGGCATTCCATTTTTGTAAAATTTAGTTCTGAGAATTCGTTTTGGCAATGAGTGTATTGGCATTTTCGTTTTGTAAAATTAGTTCTGAGAATTCGTTCTGGCAATGAGTGTATTGGCATTTCGTTTTTGTAAAATTTAGTTTTGAGAATTCGTTTTGGCAATGAATGTATTGGCATTTTCATTTTGTAAAATTTGTTCTGAGAATTCGTTCTGGCAATAAGTGTATTGGCATTTCCGTTTTTGTAAAATTTAGTTCTGAGAATGCATTCTGGCAATGAGTGTATTGGCATTTCTATTTTTGTAAAATCAGTTCAGAGAATTCGTTTGGCAATGGGTGTTGGGCATTTTCGTTTTGTATTGTTCTGTAAATTCGTCTCGCAACCTCCGTCCCTGGAAAACGAAGTTCTCCCGCCTTAAACTTTCATTGATTTATGGAATGTCTCATAACATATGCACAACGATTTATCTAATTTTTGGATTGTCTCTTAATTATAGGCACAACATTTCATCCTTATTTTCTGGATTGTTTCTTAATTGTATGCACTGGTGTACCCGCAAGGATTTTAAATAACTTTTACTTGACAACAATCCCATCCCTATGGTGACATCATTTTCTTTTCATTATGCATTAACAACGTTTCAACTCCTTCATATAGCATAAATTCCCAGCTTTATATTTTGGTTTACGGTGACAACTATCCTTTGTTAATCTTACTGCTTCCGTTTACCTTTATCCCTTTTGGATATTTACAGGTGTAGTAAAACTTTTATCCCTTGCCTCAGCCCTCAATTATTTATTAATACCAAAGATATGCCATTAAGATATCCACTAACTCGTATGTTTTCACCCTTTTTCTCTATAAATTTTATTTGGATAGATCTTAATATCGTTATTCCACCGTTATATTTTATTTTAACTTTTAATTTATTCTAGCATGTTATATGGGGCATCGAAAATGTACATGATCTATCATATTGTAGAGTTTCATTATTACTGGATTAAGGGTATGAATATT
Source organism: Picea engelmannii (assembly GCA_009831015.1). NCBI lineage: Eukaryota > Viridiplantae > Streptophyta > Pinopsida > Pinales > Pinaceae > Picea > Picea engelmannii. The sequence goes on along the minus strand of ML824213.1, from coordinate 32,829 downwards.
GTAGAACCTTTTTAAATATCTCCACATGAATATGAAATGGTTTAAGTTTTAAAAAATGATTATTATTTTTAAATTGGTGAAGCCCATAGCACAGATATAGTATACATAGCTCATAAAAGAACTAAACACGGTCAACAAAGTTAATTATGCATGGTCACTATCAACGCAAAGTTGGCTGCTCAAGGCAACTATCGTCTAATTAGGACTTCCACTTAGAAACCTACAGCGATTTTCTAGCTAAGAGTATCCAGCTATAAATGTTCTCTCCATAAACATACATATTTAATGATGAATGGTAAAATTAAAGTTGTATTATTGATCAATTTAGAACTGTTAGTTTAGATATGAAAATGATGTTGATCTTAATTGTTCATATAATGTCCTTGCAATATAAAAAGCACTATGTTAGCATGGATAACATATGAAATGTGAGATCATTGTTATTTTTATTTACAATATTATTGTAGTATAAAAAGTAATGATATGGTTAATTTATTGTAAGGTTAATTTAATTTTATTATTAATGACAACATGTAAAAGGTAAGGTCCTTGAAACTAAGTACAATAAATTATTATGATTTAGTAAAGGGGGATTTTGCAATTAATTTTATGTACTTATTTTTAAGGTTGGGTTGGTAACTCATCGACTAACGAAAATTAAACTAAGTGATGGATCTATACTTGATGCCATTTGAGTTGTAGGTAATGTTGAGTCTTAACTAATGGTAGATTATTGTCAATGTCATTCTGACTTGCACCTTCCGTAGAGGACGTGGTCATTCATTAACCTTTGTTGTACTTGGCTATAAACAATTTATTGCTTGGTCTGCTTGTGTCGGGCGGGATGAAGACACCTCCATCTTCCTCAAAACAGTCACCAGCCCTGAGACCTTAAATGGTTAAAATCGATGGGAACCTGGGCTTGAGCGTTGCTTATGTGTCTTGGAGGTCCTAACCATTGCAGGGTAGGATGGGCAAGTAGTTAGTCTTTTTATTTTCGTTGATTATTTGTCGCCCTTTGCTTCTAGATGTTTGATGTGCGTCTTAGATCGTTATGTTTTTGTTTCATTTGCATGCACCATGTTCATCATCGTATGGTGACGTAGAGTCGAATGAATTTATTATCCTAGTACACACGTGCACAANAAAAAAAAAAAAAAAAAATATTAGCACTTGTTAAGAGGTTGGTCATCGTAACGAGGAGGAACGCTACATATGGTATCAGAGCGTGTTCAACCCGTGACTTGGGATCGCTACGACTTTCATTGTTATGATTTGATTATACTATTGCTAACTGAGTTGACTTGTGTGCATGTAGGTAATCATGGTTAGAGGATGTCGCGGGGGCAGACAATGGGGTTCTAGGGGAGGAGGTGCGACGCCTCCAGTAGAATCCACACCTGAGGGTTCTAACCCCCAGGGAGACGAGCAGGTTCTCGAACAGGAGAAGATAGTAGTTGGCGATGTTGTCGGGATGATGAGATCTTTTCAGCACATATATGAGGCATTGATCAGTCGTTTGGACAGAGATGAGGCCAGGGCACCAACACCTGCTGAGGTTCTGTCGCATGCACCGGTCATTACTGGTAGCATTCACCGTGAACTCGAGAAGGTCAAATTTCCCGAGTTCTTTGGTGCCTCGGACGGCGCAGCCGTTGAGGCATGGTTGGAGAACATGGCGATGTGCTTCGTACTTCGCGATTATACCTCCAACATGAAGGTCCACATGGCGGTCTTTCAACTGAAGGGGAGCGCTCTTCTATGGTGGAAGACGCTCCTACCGTAGCTAAACATGGCCATCGAAGACATGTCATGGGAATTGTTCGAGGAACGGTTCCGAGAGAGATACCTTTCAGATCAATTCATTGATCATCAGCTCAATGAGTTCAAGTCCTTACGACAGGGAGGTCGTACGGTGCCCGAGCACGAGGCCCATTTTATGGAGCTACTCCAGTACGCTCCGCACCTTAACACTGAAAAACTTAAGGTCAACAGGTTCGTGTTCGGCCTTAACGGTGGCCTGTGTGCAAAGGTTAGGATTTTGATGCCCCAAACCTTGCACGATGTTGTCCAGAAGGCCCTCATAGTAGAGGAGGAGCTTATCAGTCGGGGTCAGACCAGGATTCCAGCGAGACCAGTAGGGCAGGGTTCATCTGGAACACAGCAGCAGTAGACACCAGCGAGACTTACGCCGAGATATTGTGTCTTCCAAAGGGGATCCACTTTCACTACACCCCGACGACCGCCTCCTCAGCAGTGGACACCTTATCGGGGACCGCAGCATCAGCAACAGCAGCGTCACCCGCAACAACAGCAGTTTAGGCCTGTTCAGCAGAACAGACCAGGGTACCAGGCCGGTGGGTCGTCTTCTTCTACTTCGGGTACCAGGACTACTGGGCTGAAGAAGGGATGTTGGACCTATGGGGAGACACACTACCAGCGCAACTATCCTGTCGAGAGGACCCAAGTGTCCGGATCAGCAGGACCCACTACCGTGGGAGAAATGGGCAAGGCCCATCGGATTCATGCAGTGGTGAATAACTGCCAGGCAGAGAACTAGTCGACTGTGCTCAAGACGACAGGTACTGTCGCTAACCAAACCCTTAGTATTTTGATAGATCCTAGTGCTACCGAGAGTTTCATTTATGGTGCAGCGCTAAAAGGGATTAAGGAAAAGGCAGTCGAACAAAATGAGTTTATCTTTGTGGAGATGGCCTTGGGAGCCAAACAGAAGGTTGGAGGAAAGGTTACGGGATGTATCCTTAACCTGGGAGAGTTTTTCATGAGGGCCAACTTGTACGTCATGATATTAGGATCTTATGATGTTGTAATTGGTATAGAGTGGTTGGAATCGCATGAGGAGATACTCAACTGTAAGACGAAACGGTTGATCTTGGTCGATGACGAGGGACAGAGATTTGTGATTATAGGACAGAACCAGGGAGTTCCTTGAGGTTCGTCTCTTCCTTACAACTACGGAAGAGTATGCACAAGGGGTGTAAGGTTTATGCAATCCTTGCGTTAAACAAGAAGGGAGTAGCAAAAGGTCTAGATCACCTTCCGGTGGTGAGAGAGTTTGCGGATGTATTTCCAGAGGATTTACCTGGGATGTCGCCAAAGAGAGAGTTGGAGTTTACCATAGACCTAAAACCGGGGACTGAACCGATAACAAGAACGCCTTATCGGATGTCCACCCCGGAGTTACAAGAGTTTAAAATGCAAGTGAAGGAGTTGTTGGACCTAGGACTAATACGTCCTAGTGTGTCACCGTGGGGTGCACCTATTATTTTCATTCGGAAGAAGGACGGATCGTGCAGGCTTTGCATTGACTACTGTCAACTGAAAAAGGCTACGATCAAGAATCAGTATCCCTTGCCGAGAATTGATGATCTGTTCGATCAAATGAAGGGTGCGACGGTGTTCTCCAAGATTGATTTGCGATCAGGGTATCAATAGTTACAGATCAAGGAGGATGACGTCCCTAAGACTACCTTTAAGACAACATTTGGACACTACAAGTTTATTTTTTTACCGTTTGGACTGACAAACGCCCCAGGGGTATTTACGAGTTTGGTGAATGGGGTGTTCCGCGAGTACTTGGACAAGTTCGTCCAAGTATTCATTGACAATATTTTGATCTAATCTTGGACGATGGAGGAGAATAACGATCACTTGCGCTTGGTACTACAGTGTCTGCGAGAGCACAAATTGTATGGAAAGTTGTCCAAATACTCTTTTTATCAATCGAGGATTCACTACATAGGGCATGTAATCTCCGACGAAGGTATCGCCATGGATCCATCCAAGGTCGAGGCCATTATGGAATGGCCTATGTTGACGAATGTCATGGAAGTGTGTAGCTTCATGGGTTTGGAAAGATACTATCGAATATTCATCGAGGGATTTTCGAAGATAGAAAAATTCGATCACGAAATTGCAAAAGAAAAACAAGAAGTTTGTTTGGAACGAGAAATGTGTGGAAGCATTTCGTAGGCTTAAAGAGTTGTTGATGACAACACCAATACTAAATGTCCCTGACATGGACGCGGACTTCTTGGTATGCACAGACGCATCCAAGGAAGGTTTAGGTGGAGTCTTGATGCAAGAAGGATGAGTGATTGCTTACATTTCGAGGAAACTGAGAAGGCATGAGGAGAACTACATGACGCACATTTTGGATTTATTAGCCATCATTTATGCCTTGAAGGTTTGGAGACACTACCTTGTTGGAAAAAAATTTGAACTAAAGACTGATCATTGTGGACTACAACACATTTTTACACAAAGCGACCTGAACGCACGACAATGGCATTGGTCGGAATTGCTTAGCGAGTACAATTTTGAGATTTCTTACATAAAAGGAATAGTGAACTGAGTGGTGGATGCTTTGAGTCAGAGACCACACATCTTTTCGGTGTTACCTCTTTAGACGAATCTACGTGAGAAGATTCTCACTTTACAGCGTGACGATTACTGGTACAAAGAGGTCAAGGGTTTTATCGGACAAAACACCATGATGGTACCACGATATGAGGTATTTTCATTTGATAGCAATGGGTTATTGAGGTTTAGAATTCTCATTTACGTACCACCAAACGACGAGTTGAGGATGTTGATTCTGAGCGAGGCTCATAGAGTTGTTTACATGGCTCACCCGGGAGTCACGAAGATGAGGGCAGACCTTAAACCCTTATTCTTCTGGAAGGGAATGAAGGCCAACATAGTCAACTATGTGGCCAGATGTCTAGAGTGCCAGCAGGTAAAGGCTGAACATAGACACCTAACAGGATTACTACAACCACATGCCATTCTGGAATCGAAATGGGAGGTTATTTCGATGGATTTTATTGTTGGATTACCATTGACAGCAAGGAGACACGACTCAATTTTTATAGTAGTAGACACTCTGATGAAGAGTGCTCACTTTATACCTGTGCGTACGACGTATCAAGCACCTAACATAGCTAGAATTTTCATCAATGAGATTGTGAGGCTGCATGGCGTGCCTAAGAGGATTATATCCGATCGAGGATCGGTGTTTACTGGACGATTTTGGACAAGTTTCCAAGAGGCCTTGGGAACCCAACTTAGCTTTAGTACTGCGTATCACCCAGAGACTAACGAAAAGACCGAACGAACCAACCAAACCTTGGAAGACATGTTGTGCATGTACGTGATGGACTAATAAAAGTGTTGGGAGGAATTCTTTCCACTAGTAGAGTTCGCTTACAACAACAGTTACCAGAGCACCATTAAGATGGCACCCTTTGATTTTCTTTATGGGCGACCATGTCAGACGCCCTTGAGTTGGGATCACCTTCAGGATAGGGTCCTAGTGGGACCAGAAGCGATTCAAGAAATGGAAGAGCAAATGCAAACCATAAGACAAAGGATTAAAGAAGCACAGGATCGATAGAAGAGTTATGTCGATGCGCACCGAGTCGACCGTAGTTATGAGGTTGATGATCAAGTCTTCTTGTGGGTTAAACCATATAAGAGTTTGATTAAGATTGGGAAGGGAGCTAAACTCTCTCCTAGGTTTGTGGGACCTTTCGAGATTGTGGAGAGAAAGGGGCCTGTGGCCTATTGACTAGCCTTACCTAATTCCTTGACGTATATGCACGATCTTTTTCATGTATCTATTTTGAGACGTTATATCAGTGATCCTACACATATGATTGACATGAGTTCCTTGCAGGTATTGGACGAGGGAGTGCTCATGGCTGAGTTGGTCCGCATCTTACATCATCGCATTCAACAGTTGTGACGTCGAACGGTAGATCAGGTCAAGGTCCAATGAGACAATTATAGTCTTCAATTGACGACCTGGGAGGATGCATATGATATGCGCCAGCAGTTTCCTTTTTTGTTTGATAGATAGACATATGATACTATGATACACTTATTTCGACATTTATACTGAAAAAATTCACGACGAATTTTAGACCAAGAGCAGGTGTATGTAACATCCCGCTCTGGCACACTGAGAAAACTTATTCTTTGAGGACACTTGCTCACAAGTGATCCAGACTATTATGATATTAAAACATTTGTCCTTGATTATGATGCGTTATGATAGATGACATGATGTTTTACTGCATTGACATAAACATGTGCTATTGACTTGGTTTTACTGAGTGTGCAGGGTTCTGGACCTTGAGGATACAAAGGCATCGACATAACCCTTGGACTCTGGATCGATTCAGGGAGTGTGCTATTGGGGTTTGATTATTTTACTGTGATTTTAGTACATCTGGTTAGATGATATGACGTGGACATGTTCTGACATGATTATTGATGATGTAGGCTGACGATAACTTGCCAACCAAAATCACATATGGAGTAAAGGGGCCACACACATGACTACCAGAGAGGTTGAGGGAGAGGTGTGGACAGCAACCCTGCCACAACCTACTAGCACTCCCACCATGGCTCGAACTATAGGTTAACGATTACCTAGTTCGAGAGGACTCACGATGCCACGAGGGCAGATTGTGACAGTCGCTTGCGATGATTCTAAGGGGCCCGCAATAAGGCTGGGACCTTATTCCTTAGAAGCCCTTAGTCTCCCACAAGTTCACCAGGCGAAGTGTTGACTCCGGGGGTTATTGATGTCTACTAATCATTCAAGAGGCGAGTGGCACCCTTGGAGTATGTGGTGAATCTTGAAGGGCACGTCGCACAAAAGAAACACAAGAGGCGAGTGGCACCCTTGGAGCACGTGGTACGTCCTGAAGGGCACGTCGCACAAAAGAAACACTAGAGGCGAGTGGAACCCTTGGAGCATGTACTGCGTCCTGAAGGGCACGTCGCGTTGATGATGTTAAAGGAACGAACCTAGATGGCCTAATACTAGTATCTCATTAAGAAATAATAAATAAAAAAAACAACTTCCCTAATTAAAATGTCGCCTAGTTCTGAATCTAAGTCCTAAGTCTAAAACTTAGCTAGGGGTAAAATTTTGTCTATTCTTAAGAAAAATACCTTATAAAAATAAAATAATAAATTTTAAACTAAAAACCACTTAATTAATAGTTTTAGACTTCATAAATTTTTGGGTTAAATGAAGAGAGTAAGAACTCAATTAAAATCTGTGGATATCAAAGGTAAAGAAGAAATAAATTATTTAACTTGTGAAAGAGTAAAAAGATATTGAATTAATAATAAAAGGAAAAGAATAAATAACGCAACTGCCATTTTGGCTCTAATAAAAAGGGGGAAAGAAGGGAATAATAAAAATTAGGAAACTAAGGAATGGAGGAAACATAATAAGAGAAAGAGGGGAACTTATGGTAAAAAGCGAGGTCAACATAGTAAAGAATCTACAATTAAGAACTTTCTAATTTGAACTAAATTAGCAACTTCATTTTAGGGAAAGTATTTAAACCTGTGAGCGAATCTAGGAACACCTAAGAGTAAATTTAGGAGCAACCCTAGGTGGGTGAGGGAATAAGACAATTTAATAAATTAAAGAAAATAGTTAATGGAGAAACGTGGGGGATGGATGACACTTGTGCGAAGGAGAATATTTAGAAGATTTTTATTAAATCTTAATTTAAATGTGATTTAGGGAAAGATGGAAGTTCTAAAAACTCTATAAAAGGGAAGAGAAGGAAGAAGGGGATCGACTGCCGAATTTGTGACTTGACTGATTACTTGTGGGGAGTTGGGATTTCCCAGCTCGGATAGGAGTGGTAGCTCGGCCTTGCGAGGTGACCTGGGAGMTAGATGTACCATTTGGATAGTGTGTGGGCCCTTTGCGGCTCGGGTCGCTAAGGGGGAAGTAGAGTATCCCTAGCATTGGCTGGGAGGTCTCGGTGGTCGGCGAGYGGAAGTGGCGTGAAGCTCAAGTGTGAGATAGCATCTTCGGGTTATTCGTYATCAGTCACAGGTATGCAAGTGCRTTTATTTGTTTAAGAATAAAAGGAAAATTGTTTAAAGTTGTATATGAATCCTTATGATGATGATTGATGTGTTGAATTTTGGATCATCCCGTTTCCTTGTTGTTGTTTTCTGCGCCTAGACTGTTATAACCCCGCAATCCTTTCGATGAGTTATCCTTGGATCTAGCATTCTCTTACTATTGGCTCCAATTTCTTATTGGTGTTCTTTAGGCATTTATAAATTACGGTGGGTGTTTATATCTGACTGTGGGTGGTTTTATATATGGCTAGGGTGTTTTGTAATAATGGGGGCGTTTATATATTACTATGGGCATTTTGTATTGTTGTAGGCATTTATAAATTATGGTGGGCGTTTTTATATATGACTATGGGCGTTTTGTTTTAATGTGGGCATTTATATATGACTATGGGCGTTTATATCTGACTGTGGGCATTTTTATATATGGCTATGGACGTTTTGTAATAATGGGGAAGTTTATATATTATTGTGGGCATTTTGTATTGTTGTAGGCGTTTATAAATTATGGTGAGCATTTTTATATATGACTGTGGGCGTTTTGTTTTAATGTGGGCATTTATATCTGACTGGGTGCATTTTTAAATATGGGTGTATGGGCATTTTCGTTTTGTAAAATTTTGTTCTAAGAATTCGTTCTGGCAATAGGTGTATTGGCATTTTCGTTTTTGGTAAAATTAGCTCAGAGAATTCGTTCTGCAATGGGTGTATTGGCATTTTCATTTTGTAAAATTAGTTCTGAGAATTCGTTTTGGCAATGAGTGTATTGGCATTCCGTTTTTGTAAAATTTAGTTCTGAGAATTCGTTCTGGCAATGAGTGTATTGGCATTTTCGTTTGTAAAATTATTTCTGAGAATTTGTTCTGGCAATAAGTGTATTGGCATTCTGTTTTTGTAAAATTTAGATTTGAGAATTTGTTTTGCCAATGAGTGTATTGGCATTTTTGTTTTGTAAAATTTGTTCTGAGAATTCGTTCTGGCAATGAGTGTATTGACATTTCCGTTTTTGTAAAATTTAGTTCTGAGAATGCATTCTCGCAATGAGTGTATTGGCATTTCTGATTTTGTAAAATTAGTTCAGAGAATCCGTTCTGCAATGGGTGTCGGGCATTTTCATTTTGTATTGTTCTGTAAATTCGTCTCTGGAAACCTCCGTCACTGGCAAATGAAATTCTCCCTCCTTAAACTTTCATTGATTTCTAGATTGTCTCATAACATATGCACAATGATTTATCTAATTTATGGATTGTCTCTTAATTATTGGCACAATGTTTCATCCTTATTTTCTGGATTGTTTTTTAATTGTATGCACGAGTGTACCCACAAGGATTTTAAATAAATTTTACTTGATAGCAATCCCATCCTTATGGTGACACTGTTTTCTTTTGATTATGCATTAACTATGTTTCAACTCCTTCATATAGGGTAAATTCCCAGCTTTATATTTTGGTTTACGGTGACAACTATCCTTTGTTAATCTTGCTGCTTCCTTTTACCTTTATCCCTTTTGGATATTTACAGGTGTAGTAAAACTTTTATCCCTTGCCTCAGCCCTCAATTATTTATTAATACCAACGATAGGCCGATAAGATATCTATTGTCTCGTCTGTTTTCACACGTTTTCTCTATAAATTTTATTTGGATAGATCTTAATATCATTATTCCACCGTTATCTTTTATTTTAACTTTTAATTTATTCTAGCATGTTATATGGGGCATTGAAAATGCACATGATCTATCATAGTGTAGAGTTTCATTATTACTGGATGAAGGGTATGAATATTGTAGAACCTTTTTAGATATCTCCACATGATTATGAAATGGTTTAAGTTTTTAAAAATGATTATTTTTAAATTGGTGAAGCCCATAGCACAGATATAGAATACATAGCTCATAAAAGAACTAAACACAGTCAACAAAGTTAATTATGCCTGGTCACTATCAACGCAAAGATAGTTGCTTAAGGCAACTATCATCTAATTAGGACTTCCACTCAGAAACCTACAACTATTTTCTAGCTAAGAGTTTCCAGCTATAAATCTTCTCTCCGTAAACATACATAGTTAATGCTGAATGGTAAAATTAAAGTTGTATTATTGATCAATTTAGAACGGTTAGTTTAGATATGAAAATGATGATGATGTTAATGGTTCATGTAATGTCCTTGCAATATAAAAAGGGCTATGTTAGCATGGATAACATATGAAATGTGAGATCATTGTTATTTTTATTTACAATGTGATTGTAGTATAAAAAGTAATGATATGGTTAATTTATTGTAAGGTTAATTTAATTTTATTATTCGTGACAACATGTAAAAGGTAAGGTCCTTGAAACTAAGTACAATAAATTATTATGATTTAGTAAAGGGGGAATTTGCAATTAATTACATGTACTTATTTTTAAGGTTGGGTTGGTAACTCGTCGACTAATGGAAATTAAACTAAGTGATTGATCTGTACTTGATGCCATTTGAGTCATAGGTAATGTTGAGTCTTAACTAATGGTAGATTATTGTCGGTGTCCTTCTGACTTGCACCTTCCGTAGAGGACGTGGTCATTCGTTAACCTTTGTTGTACTTGGTTGTAAACAATTTATTGCTTGGTCTGCTTGTGTCAGGCGGGATGTAGACACCTCCATCTTCCTCAGAATAGTCGCCAACCCTGAGACCTTAAATGGTTAAAATCGATGGGAACCTAGGCTTCAGCATTGATTATATGTCTTGGAGGTCCTAACCATTACAGGGTAGGACAGGCAGGTAGTTAGTCTTTTTATTCTCGTCGATTGTTTGTCGCACTTTGTTTCTGGATGCTTGATATGCGTCTTAGATTGTTATGTTGTTGTTGTAGTTGCATGTGCCATGTTCGTCATCGTATGGCAACGTAGAGTCAAATGTATTTATTATCCTAGTACACACACGCATACAAAAAAACAAATTATTATTACTTGTTAAGAGGTTGGTCGTCGTAATGAGGAGGAACGCTACAAAACACCATTAATATAGGTTCCTGGCAATTAACACCCATGATTTTCTTGAAATATCTCAATTTAACATAGTGAACCATGGTTTCTCGATAAGAGGGTTTGGTACTGGAACATAGTAACATACATGGGCAGAGTAACCAACCCGAGTAGCAAAGGTGGTATGATGAAAAAGGTTGGTTAATGATATAGTGGTTATAGTTACGCTCATATGAATGGATACGACATTCAAAAGAACATCTTTTATCATAATGTTCAAATTATATTTATGATGGAAAAGTAGTATGAATGGCGTGTTGGGGTATGTGGAGTCATGACTAATAGATTAGATCTATTAGTGATTTGACGTTAAGTCTTATCCAATCTTTTGTGGATCATAACTAGGAGAAAGGGCTCGATGTGGCTCTAATATGATTATAGGATAGTGGCCAAGATTTTTCATAATGAATTTGACTAATAGGCCCCCTGCCTAGATTACCTTTAAAATGAAATTGATATAAGCATAGTTTAGATCCCATTTGAAGAGAGGAACACATCAAAGAATACATCCCAAGATGATTAACTTGTCTCTTATCCAAGTTTATCGAACTGAAGTTCTTCCTGCTTAGATAGGGTGAATTACATGTACTGAGGGTCACACTTTCATGCAAGCCTATTAATATTAAAGATAGAACCCTAAACTCGATATTTGAAGGTTCTTAATAAAATCATCCGACAGATATAAAGTTCATCTCCTAGCCATGATTTGATAATGGTTGCTTCAGAATGAGACTCAAGGGTTTTTTTTAAGTTTTAGGTGTGTCAATTTATGTTTTTCAACTCCCTTTACCCGGCATAGCCCCACTGCCAGCAGGTACCCCGATGGGATTACCTTAGTACCATACAAGCATGGCCCCACTGCTAGCAGGCATGTTTAGTACCTTGGTGGGTTTACTTGTAGTTCTTGATACTTCCTTTTTATTATATTACTCAAAATATTTAGAATGATGTATATTGTTCATTGAAATCTTTAGAGTATAAGGAATGTAGGTGGTACAAGAGTGTATTAGAGTTATTAGGCACATAATTAATTGCTTGCAATTATCCCAAGGGTGAAAACATCCACATTAGTTTTAAATCTCAGCTATTCAATGTATAATGGAACATCTTAGATAATGACTAAGAGGTCCCTCTAGTTAATCCTATTAGGGTTCTCATGAAATTTCATTGAGGTTTTGCAGGGACGGTCCACCACATAAGGTTTTAATCAATACCTCCCAAGAGAAACTTGGATAATAACTTGTTGAATCAACTAGGTTAGTATTAGACATAATGGTGTCACCACTTTTCAATGGATATGCCAATTATTAATCACTTTTTCATAATGATGAGGAAACAAGGAAAATGCACTCCATGATCATATAGAGATAAATGTGAAAATATCTCCTTAAAGGATAACAAGGACGATACATTGAGAGGTGAGTGTAACAATGTAGGAGGAAGGAGTACATAAAAGTAAATAACAGTTCAGCACAAGACTTAGATGATTCTTGATAGAAAGAACATAAAATAATTTTCTCATACCTCCAACTACTTGAAGTGAAAATACTGTCAAGTATAGGACAAAGATCATATCACTTTGGCATCAATACCAGATTATTTATTGGTACTTGAACAAGTTCCTGTAGTACCAGAACAGATAATACCATAGCAGTGAAAAATCCCACAAAATACCTGACTCTTGTGACCTTCCATCTCATATTATCTTCAATTTTCACCAACTGTGTGTCAATTCAGTGTAGACGTATTAATAGCATGTGCAGTTTCATTGTTTTGGAATTTGTAATAAATCATTCGGTAACTTCGTTCTCTACCTGTTCATCAAATTGACCTATCCCTTTATATTCCTCACGTCTTGAGTCTATGGGTCATGTCGAGCCATAAAATTGGTGTTGCAAATCAAACCTAAGAGAGACTTGAGTCATAAGAGCCATTTATTCAAGTCTTTTTGTGATGCTACGATTGTGGGAACTTGGAAGTATAAGTCGTCAATGGGGTTAAGACATTGGATGCATTGGATTTCAGGCATGGTTATTGGTTATGAGGTCAAGACATGGAATTCCATGCATGGTTATGTCAATTAAACATGTGATCAAGCAAGTTATGGTACTTTTTATATATATAAGATTGTGATATGATAGAAGGGAATGCAATGAGTAGACATGGGTAATAACTTTAATAATTCATTATGCAACAATTATTTTTATTTTTATCTACAAGATTGTGACATGATAATATTGTGATATGATATGATAAGATTTTGATATGATAGAAGGGAATATAATAAGTATACATGGACATGGGTAGTAATTTGATGATTAAACATGTGATGACAAAGTTATAATATAAATAATAAGTCACACATGGATTTCTACAATGTTTGATGATATGATGATTTTCTGATACATGTGAGGGTATTGAGATATGAAATGGATAAGTATTTGCGAAAATGACATGATATGATATGAAAAACCTAAGATCATAAGCAACAATTTCATTTAACTAAGATCATAAGGAAGTTTTAAATTGCATTGGAAATGATAAATAAATGGAACCAGGGTTGATAGTTGAGTGTCGAATTCTGTAGTGAAGGAATATTTTTTATCTAGAGAATCTTCTATTGTTGAAAACAAAGAGTTCATAATTTGGACCCAAAACAGACTACCGATCCTTTTGACCAGGATGCCTTCTCCTCTTTTGAAAATACCCTTCCAGTATTATGTATGCAAAGAATATTTATTGAAGAGATTACCTTCTCATAAGATTCCAAACAAAATTGTCATAACTTCTTTTTAAAAAAGAAATCTACGAGAGAAAAAAATATCTTAAATTGATTTCTTTGTCAACTATTGGCATTCCCATTTATGAAAAATATGAAAGAGATGTTACGTTGTACTTATATGAAACATTTATTTATTTATTTACCATCCTACTCTAATTGAGAAAGAGTGAGTATTTCTTCAAGTATAGGAAAATTTCTAGTACAACCATATGTGAAACAAATTTATAAGCACACTCATATCCAAATATGGAAAAGATACCTCAATGGTTTCCCCTATATGAGAGGCCAATTGCTCTTTTGGAGATGATGCCAAGAATACGGAAGGGTGTTGTGTCCTGGAGAAAGTGTGGAACCAAGCTTTGATGTAATATTTACTCTCTTGTCTCTCTCTGGATCTGATATCATGTAATTCATTGGAAAGCTAGTCATAATCCCGCGAAATACATGAAGGATCTGGAGACAAACATGCAAAAAATTCTTCAATTTCTGGCTCAAGCTGTTTCTCCTCAAATATGGTCCATGACACTTGGATCTCCTCTAGATGTTTTTCACAAACTTCCAGATCTTCTACTTGATGTGGCTCATAAGTCTCTTGATCTCTTCATCCTTCTTGAGATATAGATAAGTCTCTAACTGTAACCCAAACTTGGTCTACCTCAGACGTAGATAGGCCTTTGATTGCAATGAGGATTTTCTCCACTCGAGATGTAAGTAGATATCTATTTTCTATCAAGGTATGAGAATTTCCTTGAAGTACCATTTATTTGTTTCCTCAACAAAGTATTAATCATCCTTTTTCTGTTGGCTGGTATATCCTGTCTCACAACACAGATTAATACTCAGGTGTTCTTACAACACCCAAAAAATGATTTATCATTAAAGATCTGAATTTTAAAACTAAGAAATTAAAACTATTTGCCAAAATAAAACACACCAAATTTGAACTCCTTGTGTTACTAGGACGTTGTTTTCACCAAGTTATCAATTCGCACAATTCAACTCATAATAAATAAAACTTTCATTAAAAGAAAAACACGTATGCATGAAAATGAGAGGACAACCTAGCTTTGGAGCAACCCCACTAAAGTAGATGCATGGGATATTCCCTCAAATATTACCATCTTTTCTCCACCCTTAGGTCATCCTTAAAACCAATACAAAACCATTAAAACAATCTAATTCAAATACTACCTATTACCGTTTACAACTCCCTGACAACGATGCCAAAATGTTGGTGCAATTATATGTATAATATATTACCAAACATAAATTATCGACCAGGATTCGTAATCAATAGAGTTGTTACACTATATGTGCCAATAACAGATAAGTTCCTATGTCTAATACGTATATCCTAAATAAGAAACACTCAAAACCAATACTCGGTTTTGCAATTTTCAATCTATCTTCCCCACATAGCTTAAAGATAAAAAAACAACACTCATAAACATAATCCAACAAGTATGTGATCTAAAGGTTCTTTCTCATGCAATGAATCTGTCCATTTGCAAGATCATGAAAGGAAAATATGAACTTTGACTCTGTTTCTTGTAGCAACTAATTTAACAACAATTTGTAATTAACTCTTTGCACATTCTTTACTTTATTTCTACACAGGAAACAAAGGTTTTAATGAGACGTTCCATTTGTTGGCTCATGTAATGCGAAGAATGGAATCTCAAATTGTTCCTGTACTGCCACACTTTGCAAGATAAAACATGGGATTAAAAGAACACAATAAAGAAATAAATGATCACACACTGAAATAATAAATATTCACACAAAAAAATTATAAATGATTATAAAGTTACCACTAGATTATTGTTCACAACTCTTTATGCATCCACACTTAGATTATATTGTAATTCACAACTTACATCAAACATTTCTACTCACAACTGTTATGTACATAATCATGCCGCACACAATCTTACATAAATTAGATCCACGTTACAATTACAGTAATCTTTCCAAGTCGGAATGGTGGGCCCTTGCCATGCCAACAGGGAAGCTTAGAGAAAACTCACAGAACAATAAACTTTACAGAACACATGGAATCAATGAATTCAACTTCATATTAATTCTTCAACAAGTAAGTTTACAAAAGGAGTCTGTTGAGAAATCCAATCTATAGCATAACAATTCCTCCCACTTCCCTCATACCAATGAGGTCTTATTTATACACAAAAATCCAATGGGAAGGGATAGAACCAGATTCCCACACATTAGGATCTTTCCAACAAATTTTACAGTTTTAGAAATTCGGCCATAACATAAATCTAGAAAATTTAGCATTAAAGATCCATCCATATCTCCCTCTCTGTTGTAAAGTTTGCAAACCTATTTTTTAGTTTTGTAGTTGGATGGATTTTCTAAAAACCCATTTGGTGGTTTTGAAGGATCTGCTTCCATCCGCATGAATATCAAGGCACAATATGACAATTTAGAAATATTTGTTGATTTTTAGTTGAATCGTTCCCCATGAGATGGAGGCCAACATGTACGATATGGGTGAATTCTGACTCACAAATTCAAATGTCGACGTCATTTCGAAGAAAACCCATGTTCCTAAATTTCAATATCCACCCTCATCTGTTCAAAAATCAAGTCGAAAATCTGGTATCAAATGAGCACAGACGAATAAACACTGGTACCGGATGGGTATAGGTCGAAAAAGAACACTGGTGTCGGATGAGTGCAACTACCGGATGTCTAGGAACTCTATCATAAAAGTCTATTTAAATTGAGATATTAACAATAAGGTAATTAGAGAACTTAGAGCATATAACTATTTAGCTCTAACTATTAATAAACCACATATATGATGACTAAATGTTTATTACCTCATGTACTTGTAGAAGTAGCCAAGGGATGGAAAAATGAAGAGAATAGGTGGATTACTTGTGTATCTATGGAAAATTTGATCAAGATAAAAGTAAAAAATAGGGTAACTGGGGATATCAAAAGGGAGACCCAAAAGTTTCCCCCATGCCTTATCCATTGCATGTCCTCATGCAACAATGATCTTCAAAATTTCAAAATTTATGGTATTCCTCACTTGATTAAGCATTCTGTGAAGTTACACCCTACTTCATCTCCTTAAGTCCTATTATACAATATAAACCTCATGGTCTCTGCTTCACACTTCTTACCCGAATGAACAACCTTCTTAAAATTGATAGCGGAATTTGATTTATATTCCTTCTTTTCTCAAAACACCATTAACATAGGTTCAGGGCGATCAACCCCCATGCTTTTCTTGAAATAAATTCTCAATTTAACATAGTAAACTAGGGTTTCTCGATAAGAGGGTTTGGTACCGGAGCATAGTAACATACATGGGCAGAGTAACCAACCCGAGTAGCAAAGGTGGTATGATGAAAAAGGTTGGTTAATGATATAGTGGTTATAGTGACGCTCATCTGAATGGATACGACATTCAAAAGAACATCTTTTATCATAATGTTCAAATTATATTTATGATGGAAAAGTAGTACAAATGAAGTGTTGGGGTATGTTGAGTCATGAATAATAGATTAGATCTATTAGTGATTTGATGTTAAGTCTTATCCAATCTCTTGTGGATCATAATTAGGAGAAAGGGATCGATGTGGCTCTAATATGATTATAGGATAGTGGCCAAGATTTTTCATAATGAATTTGACTAATAGGCCCCCTGCCTAGATTACTTTTAACATAAAATTGATATAAGCACAGTTTAGATCCCATTTGAAGAGAGGAACACATCAAAGAATACATCCCAAGATGATTAACTTGTATCTTATCCAAGTTTATAGAGATGAACTTCTTCTTGCTTAGATAGGGTGAATTACATATACTAAGGGTCACACTTTCATGCAAGCCTATTAATATTAAAGATAGAACCCTAAAGTGGATATTTTAAGGTTCTTAATAAAATCATCCGAGAGATATAAAGTTCAACTCCTAGCCATGATTTGATAATGGTTGCTTCAGAATGAGACCCAAGGGTTTTTGTTAAGTTTTAGGCGTGTGAATTTATGTTTTTCAACTCCCTTTACCCGACATAGCCCCACTGCTAGCAGGTACCCCAATGGGGATACCTTAGTACCATACAAGCATGGCCCCACTGCTAGCAGGCATGTTTAGTACCTCGGTGGGTTTACTTGTACTTCTTGATACTTCCTTTTTATTATATTACTCAAAATATTTAGAATGATGTATATTGTTCATTGAAATCTTTAGAGTATAAGGAAGGTAGGTGGTACGAGAGTGTTTTAGAGTTATTAGGCACATAATTAATTGCTTTCAATTATCCCAAGGGTGAAATCATCCACATTAGCCTTAAATCTCAGCTATTCAATGTATAATGGAACATCTTAGATAATGACTAAGAGGTCCCTCTAGTTAATCCTATTAGGGTTCTCATGAAATTTCATTGAGGTTTTGTAGGGACGGTCCACCACATAAGGTTTTATTCAATACCTCCCAAGAGAAACTTGGATAATAACTTGTTGAATCAACTAGGTTAGTATTAGACATAATGGTGTCACCACTTTTCAATGGATATGCCAATTATTAATCACTTTTTCATAATGATGAGGAAACAAGGAAAATGCACTCCATGATCATATAGAGTTAAATGTGAAAATATCTCCTTAAAGGATAACAAGGATGATACATTGAGACGTGAGTGTAACAATGTAGGAGGAAGGAGTACATAAAAGTAAATAACAGTTTAGCACAAGACTTAGATGATTCTTGATAGAAAGAACATAAAATAATTTTCTCATACCTCCAATTACTTGAAGTGAAAATACTGTCAAGTACAGGACAGATATCATATCACTTTGGCATGAGTACCAGATTATTTATTGGTACTTAAAAAAGTTCTTGTAGTACCAAAACAAATAGTACCAAAACATATAGTACCAAAACACGAGAGTACCATAACAAGATTCTGTAGTACCAAAATAAGAGAGTGCCAAAATAGGATTCTACACTACCGGAACAAGACAAGACCAGAACAGGATAAGACTGTGTGTGCTAAATTTGTTGACATGTAATGGAATAACCTGTTATACAAAATATGTTGTAGTTATCTTATTGTATATCGGAATTGATAAATTTGCTAATGCTATCAAGAGAAGGTATTTGTGAATTCTGTTAATCTTGTTTAAGTATCAAGGGAACATATGTAAAAGAAGGGAAAATACTCATTTTAGTCCATTCATCATCGAATGAGATGTCAATTGGAGCTTGATTTTCAACCAACGTGATATCATCCTTATGAACTATTGAATTATCTTCCCTTTTCTCCTCTTCCCAATATTCTGTCTTGCTACTTCCACGAGCCTTTTATAATCGTTGGGGTTAATGGCCATCGTAGAAGAAAATTTCCAATCAAAGTAAAATGATCAAACGAGTATGAAATATGAATTCCAAAATATATATTTATAGAATTTTCAGATTAAAGAAACATTATGAGTGGATCATCTTAAAATATTTGAAAGTACATCTTTTGTTTTCTCATTTAATCAAGATACTTCGTATCATTTTATTTTATTAATTAAATAATGATTACCTAATCTTTTGATTAATAAATCACTGACTAATAAGTTATGTGTTGAGTATTACACATGTTGAAATATTTCACACACTCGCCTCAGTGGCATATAATCTGACTCTTATCCCAATTAAAAGGAACTAGATATGAAGTACTTAATGACTCGCATGGAAGCATTATCCTTATTATCACTAGTTAGAGCGAAATGTTGTATCTAAACTTTGACTAGTTAGAATATTTGTAATCCTATAATATAAAAAACCAAAAAATAAATTATTTTTTAGTTTTGAATCATATATATATATATATATATATATATATATATATATATATATGTATGGTTAATTTTAATTGAGTATTATTATATGTAAATAAGTTCGGAACAATCTATTTAATGATATAAAACTTTACTTTATCGTCTCCCAAATCTGATGGTCATGAATAAATTCAATCAATGGTCTAAATATGTTTTAGAGGTGCAAATGAATGAGGTATAATATAATATCAAGCCCCAAAACTACCAAACGATTAGCAGGACACGTGGCACAATTAAATTTAAATCAAAGCTTTTGAAAAGTCTTAGGAACCACTCTTCAAAGTTCTAAAACCATTCCAGTTTCAAAATCCTCACACTGTAACATTTGATAGTTGGAAGCATTAAAACATGTCGATCACACAATCATTGAAAACCAAAAATAAATCGACATGTATTACTACATTCAATAGGTGTCTAACTAATTACTAAATAAACAATCATATTTTGGTTGTTTCCTATTTTTATTGTTTTAAACAATTAAAGGACCCTGAGTTAAAGATGTTATCAACACTTCATGGACAAAGAAACAAATATTTCCCCTTCTAGGAGTGAAACTTTCAGACACAGATATGCTAAGAATTCAATTCATCTTTTGAAGTATTTTTTAAATTTTCACACATGAATTTTTCTCGAATTTTATTTTTATTTTAGCTCGAGGAATTTGAATTGCCCGTAGGAGAAAAGCTACTAGTTCACAATAACTAGAAATAGAAAACCCAATTTTTAGGCATTTGTAGACAAACATTTCGATGTCTTTGAGATTGAAATAACTGAAAAACCTGTCAAGAAACTTAGAAGCATAACATTTTCAAAATTCAATAGTAGCAGTTAAAATTTATCTGTGTGGGAGTGTGGTTTAACTAAACCTATTGTTGTTAACACATTTCATTTTCTTGAATTAGTGCATATGTGTGCTCAAAACTATGACCCATTATAGAGGGTTATTAGAGATAAAATCCAAAAATATGTTTTCTCAATATCAAAAGATTATATTTTATAGATATTACTACTACTTAATAATTGATAAAAGATGCATGAATATGTAGTTGCTCAAAATTTTAGTTCATTGTTAGCTTTAGAAAAGCTCATATTCATGATAGATTTGTTGATTGCATGAGATGGAACAAAATTGAACCTCCCCTAAATTCATCCTTGTTCAAAAAATCAAGGAAGGAAGTTATAACCATTGCTTGCTTAATCCCAACGATACTCTAGTCGATGCAACTATTTTATGTTTTCTTCTAAAAACATATAAAATCACTAAATTAAATTATGTTGGATATCTTTATGATACTATCCATGAACACTTAACATTTTTCAAAGAATGGAAAAGTTTTAGGTATTCGTATTACTTATTTTATCTTTGGATACACTAAAAGTAAACTCATTTCAAATATCTAAACTTGAAGAAGTAAATCATCGGGGAAATTTCCTTCTAGTAAATGAATGGACTAATGTTGTAAGAAACCATGGTCAGAAGGATGGTTACAAGAATTTTATTGATCAGTTAAAATCCATTTCATATATTTAATTCATAATGAGTCCCCCAAAAGAATTTCTCCTAAATGCAAAATTGCTTTGCAACTAGGTCATCAAGTAAAGGTTGGGGACTGGTATATCTCAAAAAATTACACAGTTTTGAGAGTTTATGGGTTTGAGTCAAAACCTTACAGGTTTCGAGTTTTTCTTATTGTTAATATTTTTTCTTTAAAATTTTTTAAGACAAAGGTTAAAGTTAATTTTTTATCATTTTACTTTAAAAAGTAAAAACACTCTCCTTCAATTCCAAGATGAAGTATTTTTTTATAGAAAAGAATAAATCAATTTTGTAAATCATAGAAATAAATTAGAAACTTCAATTTAAAAAAAAAATGATTCCCAACAATATAATCATTTTCATATGATTGCTAATATGAGATATGAAGTTGGTCTTTTACCTTATATTCACCATACATATACAACAAGAGAAATATTAACAAATAGTTGTTCATGGACAAAGGTCCAACAATTGCTTCAATACCAAAGCTTAAGCCCACCAAAGAAAGAGAGCAACCATAAAGAACTAGTCAAAGAATTTTTTTCATCCTATGCAATTATAAATATTGAAGTTGATCAAACAAATAGAGAAGTTGACATCGTAATGGAGACTTAAGAGAAAATAGTGTCTGCATTGCATAATTTGAATTTTTCAAAAAAAAGTATTATTAGAAAATTTCTATAAGAAAATATATAATAGGAGCAAATCATTGTATCCGAGACCAAACTAAAAACAACATGCAACAAATGAGAATTCATTTTAATGTATTAACATATATTGAATATTTAGAAAGACTAAAAATATCATGCAACAAATGAAAATTCATTTTAGTGTATTAACATATACTGAATATTTAGAAAGAAGTAACAGATTGAAAATAATAAAGCATGGGAGCAATTTGGAGACAAGGTACAAATTGCAAATGATTTCATAAAGTTTGTTAATAATAAAAGAAAGGAAGATTCAAAAGTTATCCAAAATAAAATCTAACTATTCCATAATTTAGATAATAATAAAACTATTCTTTTAAGCTCCAAAATTTATTGGTATGATACTTTCAAATGGTATTTATTTTAGATGAAGGTATTTTGGAAATGTAGCATTGTATTGTACATTGGTTGGAATGCATTTATAATTTTTTTCACTTTTATCATAATTTCTATATTACTACCAATTTTTCCATTTAAGGTATAAATTATGTTTTGTGTTTACATGTCTAGAATCTTTATAAATATTGCACTATCCAATCATTTATGATACTAATTGTAAATTGTTTTTCATTTTATTTAGTTTATTAATCATAGTTGATTTTGCATCATATTTGTATCTCCTAATTTTGAATCACATTAAACAAATCACTTGACTAGAGGTGGATATGGCTTCGAGTCTGCATTATAACAACTTTGTAATCATAAGGTTACATTAAATGACATAGCTAAGGTCTCTAATCACCACATTCAACAAATCCCAAGAGTGGTTTATGAGTCTATATTAGAAACTCTTTTTGTAGTGATTTTTATGGATTAGAGAAGAACTTGTCACTGATTAAATATGGATTGGTGTGCCTATAGGAATTACAATGATATTTTCCCTATTTGAGAACTATGTCTTAGGTTGTGTGACCAAATTAAATCCAACCAATTGGAATTCACTCGTGTGGTTTCATAGCCTCATCTTAAGGGTTGTCCCTACAATAAAGTATGTATGGTTGGGTGGAGAAAACCTCTTTGTAATTGCTGGTGAATTGTAGAAAATATGAGTGCTTACTCTTATTGATGTTATTTATTAAGTTATTCCCTTCTAATATGAATAATAATAGCTACAAATCTAAGAAGAGTGAATTTTTGGGAAATATTTAATATGATTTAGTCATTTTTTGGAATGCAATAATGGGGTTCATTTCATTTATATGTGTTTAAATACCATGCATGAAGGTGTAATTGAATGGAAATATTGAATACTATTATGTTGTTTTTGTATTGATGTAAGAACATCCTAGGACATAAAGTTATCTTTCACATCTCATTCACTTTTATTATTTTAGATGTGCTTCCATGGTATTTTCACATATATTATGTTATTACAGAAGCTACTACATAAGTTGTAAAGTATATTACAACCATTTTTATAGATCTAAGAATTTATTTTCTTATTCAAGTATTCCATCATGTTATAGATCCAAGAATCAATTTATTCATGTCTTTGGCACTTGAAAACTTAGGAATTTATTTACCAAGTGAAATCACGGGGACAAGAGCATTGGTTGTGATCACATTGTATTTTTGATAAGAGTATTTTTTTATGAAATAATGTTGTTGTCCAAGGAGACATGCATGAGTCTTGGATAGGCATCATTATGGACACTATGGGAATTTGTAGTACTGTTGAGATAAAGTTGTAATCTCAAAAAAATTGCAAAATTCAAATAATGATCCTCCATAAAAGGAAAAAATGGTTGAATGTAAGCACCACATTAGATGGACATAAGAGTGAACAGTTGGTGGTTCAAATGATGAAATATCAAAGATTTGGAGTGATAACACTTACATTCTTGGTTGATGAGCATGTCCACAAGATAATATAGACTCGACATGGAAAGCAATGAATCGATTCATTGATCAAACCAACAGATGGTAGTCGAATGATTGAATCTATTTAAATTCTAATCATCATTTATAAAATCATCTACCCATGAATAATCAAGGAACCTTTGGCCTCTGATAAAAGATCCATTAAATGGCCATGTTAGTGAAAAAATGAACTAGTCAATATTGTTGTAATAGTCCAAGCCTTAAATTTTCGAGTGGTCATGGGTGAGAATATTTTTTCTCTTGTAGAAGAGGAGGCTAATGAATGAGTGAGGAGGTCATAAACTTCAAACCATGACACTGCTAAATGTAATAGAGGCTTAAGATCTTAGCCAATATGGTTAATAAAATTTACATAGTTATGTTGTGGTTTAATTATGTGTACTTAATTATTTGATTATTTTGGTGTAATTTTTGTGATGGATTATTATTATAGTGACTTAGGAAATTAGAATTGTTTTGCTTGGC